>JANHFO010003905.1:69063-90472 GCA_032468095.1 Pareas carinatus
GCAGGCGGGCGAGCCGGTGTGCATTTCGCGCCGGGCTCTGCCTCGCGGGCGCGGGGCGGGCGTGGGGCGGGGAGCCGCCCAGGCTGGTGCGTGCACTCCCCGGGGGAGCAGGCTGCCGGGGTTGGGAGCACCTGGCGGAGGGATTAGTCCAAGCGAGAGAGCCCGCCGCTGTCCACGCGCGTCCGAACCGCCCCTTGGGAGCAAGGTAAGCTTTTGTCTGGGCGCGCGGACGGCTTGCCGCGGGAGAGCCCCAAGGGGGCGCGTGGGGGGGGGAAGTTTTATTATTTTATTATTATTTTTAACCCTTTCGTATCGATTTTCCATTCGGTTGCAGGGACATTTCCTTCCCGGACGCCCAGGGTGGGAATGCCCGCTTTCCACCTATTTGTAATGCCCGTTTTCCACCTATTTGCTTTCCGAATCGGCCCGTTGCGTGTATCCTGCGTGTAGTCGGCGGCTTCTTATTATGACTGCTGCCTGTTCCTTTGGAGAGGGGATCGATATGTCAAGGATTAGCGGGGATGTTCCAGGGTCAAAATCTGCCACCGAGTCTCTGCCTCTTTCCTTATTGACATTTTGCCCACCTTGGGTGGTTATAAGTGGATGGAAGGTATAGACACCCTCCTTCACTCTTGCTGGGGCATTGTATTGTTGTCGTAAGTAGGTCATAAGGGAAAGCAGTATTTGCCCTAGGTTTCTGGACGAGGTGCCCCATGGCTTTGTTTGATTAGTTTCCTGATGCTTGCACTGTTAAGAGGTAAGTGAGAGAAGACTTCGCACCTTTCCAAAGAGCACACACAGTACCAAATTCATCACCAGGTGCATAATGCAGCACTTTGTGTCTCTCGGTTTGGAGTTGACTTGAAAGAAAGAAGCCACGGTGCCACATAATAAATTCAGCCACATGTAAACTCCAGTTGAAACCTATCTCGGGTGGCGAGGGTATTAAGAGCAGTGAGGGACAAAGGAAATGAAACATAAGCATGAAATGCCTGCAGAGTAGTCTAAAGGAAATGATTCTGGAACATATCTAGTCATACAGTGCTTCTGTAGGCTTCTAGCCCCTGAATGAATCGTTCCCTGAAATCATTCCTAAAGCAGACCCTTAAAAATAATAACAATCTGTTAACAATATACATGAGGTGATGTGTATTTCAAGGCACAGGATAAACATGTACCACGTATTTCATTTTTTTGACAAGATATCATCAGGTTGGGCTGTTTGGAAAGAAAATCTAGAATACGTCTGCTCTTTTATTCTAGAGTCTCATATCATTTACCTTAAAAACCATGAGTAATTTTTACCCTTTAATAATAGATTAAACATTAAAAGCTGCTAAGCCTGTGTCAGTTGGTAAATTAGTAACGAAGGGGCCTGATGTGCTTATGAATGAAGCAAGCTGTAAGGGTGTCAAAGTCCAAATGATTTTCGCATTTTATAGTATATTGAATCGTTCCTTATGAATATGTACTGAGGAATTGTTGTACTGAAAATTGGATATTTACTTCAGGAACTTTTGCTTTTCAAGTTCTTATCAAATGCATGCTCTTCCTTTAGTCCTATTAATTTCTTCCGATGTTTTGAATTGGACCATTCTCTTGTTGCTTTTATTTATTTGAACAAGTCTAAGTATGAGACTTGAAGTTTTTCCTTATGTGGAATTCTTTTTCATAGCACACTTATTCTGATCATTTAATGTAGGGATGTAGTAGAGCTCTGCTAAAACAAATACTATTCCACACCATGGTGTCTATAAGTGCAAAACCTCTACATCAATCAGAATATGTGTTGTTTGTACACATTAATATTTCTCTGAATGTAATTGTAAATGTGTCAATAAGTAGTAGATTTGTTTTGCATGAATAAGTAAAACATGGAGCATTCTCTCCATTAACAAGTGGTGATGAGAATAACGTTTGCATGGAGATACATTGATGCTTTTTTAGTCATACAATGGCCTCAAACAGAACTGACATGTTTGAGTGTTGAGATTTTACCCACACAAGGAATAGGAAGCCTTGGGCTCCCCAGATATCTTTTCCAATCATTTTTTGCCAATTATTAGGGACTGTGTGCACTATTGTCCTTGACACGTGAATGATAAAATCAGGTGTCTTCCTGGGAGGTTGGACTGAAGGTATTTAATAGGCACACAAGAATCCACAAGTGCTAGTAAGGATTTTTTTTATACAGAAAGAATTCCAATAACTGCAGTACATCAAGATCAAATCCTGTATAAAAGAAATTCAGGGCTCAATTTTCACAGCACATTTTCCTACTCAAGCTGTGGAAAAAGATGTGACAATACCTTTCTTTGGATAAAAGGCCAAGTAATGTCCAGATCTGTTATAAGGATTTCTTCCGTGCAAAAACTTAACTCTCAAAGATATAAGATACATATCTGAATTCTTGGAGGACCATATTTTATTCAGAGATTAATTCATGCATTCATTTACATTGTTACTTTCTGGGGTCCACTTACCATCATTTTGTGAGATCTCTTTGGTGTGTAAATAACTTTGGGAAAGATATATGTCATAATTCTTCATCCAAATTATCATGCAATTGTGACAGAGCTCTCTGTTCTTATAGCATTATTTAAAACACAGAAAGCAATCAGTGTTTTTTATCTAAGCTGCCTTCAAAACAAACGGAATAGGGACAAATTGTTGGATACAATAGATCAGGAATCTGATAACATGGCTAACTGAAAAGCACTATTGGACTTCTGGTTTTTTTTTACCACTATAGATTGACATATAATCGTCTTGACATAACACAGTGCAGTAAAATGTGGCTAGGGAGTAAAGAGAGAAAGAATGATTCTGATCCCTTTATATTTTGTTTTATGCGTAAGAAAAATGAAGATGCAACCCTGGCGTCTTCATGCCATGACCTACCTAGTGATCAAATTACCTTGTGACCAGGGGCTTCTAATTGCATGCAATTTTGCTATACAGGTAGTCCTCGACTTACAGCAGTTTGTTTAGTGACCGTTCAAAGTTATATCAGCACTGAAAAAAGTGACGTAGGACCATCTTTCATGATCAAAATTCAGACAGTTAGCAATTGACTCATATGACGTTATGCGCTCATGTGATCACCTTTAAGGACCTTCTGACAAGCAAAGTCTTTGGGGAGGCCAGATTCGCTTTGCAACCATATTATTAATAACTGTATCAAGAAAGGTTGTAAAATGGAGCAAAACTCACTTAACTATCTCACTTAACAACGGAAATTTTGGGCTCAGTTGTAGTCGAGGACAACAATGGACAATCCATTGTTTCAGGCAGCTTGGATTTCAAGGCAGTTAGTTCTCCGAAATAGACAAACAATAAAACAAAAACAACACATGTAGCTGGCCTTTATATGTGAGTTCATCTGTTTGTTGTTGTTTTTTCATCTGTAGCGCACTTGGAAGAAAACAATTCCAGCTGGTTTATTGTTCTTTCACTTTGGTCAGTTTTGGCTATGTTTGCTTCATCTTGGCTCCAACATAAGGGAAGAGTTACAAGAAGACAAAATTGAGAGTTGTCAGCAAACAGTCAAAACAACTCCTGCATTTTAGATTGGAATCAGCAGAATTAGCAACCAGCCAGGATGTCCTATGTCCCTAGTTTTATATATTGATTTGTCAAGTTTATATATAAATACATAAATAATATAAATCCCATCACATTTGATGAGGCCTATCTCCAGAGCACAGTGGCTCATGTGGTTATGATGATGAGTTGACAAACAGCAAGCCGATATTTGAGACTCGAGTGCTGCTATAGGACGGGATGAGCTCCCATCATTCGCTCCAGCTTCTGCTGGGGACATGAAAGGGAATCCCAGCCAGGCATCCCCAGGCAACGGTGATGTCACTGGCTAATCCTTTCAACCTGGAAGTGCCTTGGTGCTTTCGACATGAGTGCAAAGCCTATCTTCTGTATACCTGTCATTGTAGGACCAAGGACTAGTAGATTGGAATTAAGTCTAGATGCGAATAAGAAATGCCGGTTAACAGATTTTAGCATTTACATTGTGCCTTAGATCCTCAAGGAATATATGTCATTCACCACATCCATAAATCCATCAGTACTTAAAACTGGAAGACTTGTCCATTTATGCAGTAATTAGTTGTCCTTGTGATCAATGGCGCAATCCACCAAGAGTAATTTGTAGGAAACTATTTTTTCCTCAGCCAGGCTTAACAACAGTCTTATGCATGGCCTGGCAAACCAAAGTAGATTATCAGATTACTTATATGTACACCTTAATAAGTTGCTTTTTAAAAATGGTCATTTATATATATTCTTTTCCATTGGAGTTGGCATAACGCTGGCATTTAATGACCTGCCAATAATTACAGATATTAGCTGGTGAAATTCTATAAAAAGAGAAATTGTGTATCTTATAGCCATATACCGCAGCTGTTTGTCAATACTTTCAGTGTGAATTGATACTGAGTTATAGAAGGTTTTTGGAATTTCATTTGTATGAGGGCTATGTTGTACTGGGATTAGTAAATCTCTGTCTGGGCTCCCTCCCTTCAAACGATCAAAATGCAGACCCACAGAAAGCTAGGCTGGATCTTTTCTATGTGGAGGAATTTCGTTTCGTGGAGGTACATTCATTCATATCAACTTCCAATATCTTTATAGTCTAAAATAGCACAAGATTTCAGCATGAAAATCTAGGCATTAATAATAGAACATCAAAACAGTATAAAATAAAAAACATAAGAGCCATAAAGGAATTAGTTAGATAAACATATTCATGCATAGGTAAAAGCTCCAATAGGTGATGTATCAGTGGAAAAGAGCATCTCATGGAAAGCGTTTGAGATTCTGTTCTCCTGTTGGCAGAAATTTGGTAAAAGGTTTAATCTAAGTAGAACATTTTCAGCAGTGGCAACAATCTTATTTAATGCCCTTTCCAAAGAGGCCCACGTAGCCCCAATAATTTATGTTACAGGCAACAGGTTAAAAAACAAAGGATAGAATGAGCAAACAATAAATAAAATAATTTAAATTGTTAATAATAGCCAGCTGGAAAAAAAACCCTACCAAAATAATTGTATCAGAAATTATTGAAACTTTGTTTGAATCTGGATCAATATTTGGTAACTACATGTACATGTTTATGTTGTTTTAAGGGCGAAAATACTGAAATGATAAGTCTTTGCCTTCTGGGATTTGTCTGCCCTTGCCTCAGTCTACACTTAATAGTCTTTCATCCTAGTATTATAGGAAGAGAGCCCTATCTATGTTAGTTATGGCAGCCAAAAGAAGTCTGTTAGCAACTTTTCAAACTAATTATATTAAAAGGCTGAACTGTTATGAGTTACAGTTTATGCCTTTAATTTGTTAATCTATAAAAGTACTATCAGTTTGCTTCTGATTTTTGGTATTTTAATATTAATGGCTATGCTTCACCAGAATCAGTTAAGTGCTATAATCTGTTGTGATAGCTAATATTAGGGGGAAACTAATAAGTAAAAGTTGTTTACCCATTATTCCTCATTTTATAGCAATTAAGATTTAAATATATGTACTTCCTCAAAAGCCTTAATAATTTTATTAAGTTGGTTCTAGGGGTAATGCCGTAGATATTTGAGGTGAATACTTTCATTATTGTTCAGAATCATTATTTTCTTAAAATTATGAAAGGCATACAATCTGTTGAAAACATTTTTTTATACAATTCACATTCAGAAAAGATATCACAATGATTTTGATTATAGAACTTAAGTTAGTGGTAATATAATTCTGCACACACTGATTTTGTGGATTTGGCGTCCATACTGATTATATATTTATGTATGTATGTATGTATGTATGTATGTATGTATGTATGTATGTATGTATGTATGTATGTATGTATGTATGTATGTATTTAATATGCTTGAGTTAATAATATCCATGAGTTACACTAACTCACCTTGGCTTATTTGGAAAAAAACCCAGGGACACTGGACTGGAAAGGTCAAAAAACATGCAAGAGAAAACTGATGGCAAAGCAAATCCATTCTGCTGCCAAAAAAACTGTGTAGATATTTCCAAGAAGTTGAGCAGACATCAAGTTCGAATCAGAGCAGATGTTGCCATTTTTCCCCCTCCAATTACGTCCAATTCTTGGAGACTGCCTGGACAAGACTTTGCCTTATCTTTATGTAATTAACAACTGAAGGGGTAAATCTAAGAGTAAGATTGGAAACTGATATTTTGCTGAAATCTGTACTTGCCATGAAGAGAACCATACATTGGTATTTCAAGTATTTTCTTTTGCATAAATAGAAAGGTTTTATTCTTCTAACTTCTATGACATCATGGGTAAAATTCAAATGGCAAAATTGTTTCGCACACCTTGTCCTTGCTTAGCATTCATTGTTTTAAGGTCGTGTTGACAATTCCTTATTGTTCAATAGATTATGGAAGCAAATGTGATATGTGTGTGCAATCTACATAAAAGACTGTTTTAATTAATAAATGTCAATATTTTAGTCAAATAGAAGTCAACTTTAACTAGAAGAAAACAGATAGCAGATCATCTTTACGCCTGCTTGTATCTGTACAGATACAGGCAAACATATGAAGTAGAATTAGCTCCTTAAAAGTTGTTGCAGAATTATCTTGTATAATTTATGCTGGAAATTAGCACATTATTCATTCAGTAATGTGATTTGTAGAATTAGTAAGAAAAATTTAGACAGTTTCTGAGTTTCCATATGTACCTATTCATGCTGGTTGTGGTAGGTCAGTACAGTCAAGTGGGGAATGTCCTTAGTTACTAGAGAAATTTTGTCATGTTTGAAGAGTTACAGCTGCTGAACATGGACAATAGAAAATTGAAACACTGTTTTTAGATGCAGTTGGTAAAATGCTAAAGCTGTTGGTACATTCTATGTGCCTAGTTCTATTGTAGTGCATATGTTGCTGCTATAAAACAAATTAAGCTCTTGTTTTCGTGTGAAATGCTTAAGTCATCTTTGTTTCTATTTTATCTTCAGTGTGAGACTCTGTTGCCTGGGATGTTCGTGCAACTTGCGCTCCAGTATGTACAGGAGTTGTGATGTAAAAATACAAGAAATGCTCCCATGTTGTTCTCAGTAGCTTTTCATTTATGTCTTTGTTGTCCAATAAGCGCAAGGATATTATGCATGAACTAGAATGCCACACATATATTTAATACACTGTCTTTCTTTTCTCATTAGTGTGATCACTTGTGCACATCAACAGACCTTAAAGGGGTAAAACATGCAAACTGTAGATGTATAATCATTTCAGAATTAAGTTCAGACAAAGTTAAAATGAGTGACCCATAGAGAGTATTCTTGAAATGTTAACAAAATAGAATAGTATTCCCTCACTTCTGCCCATTTTTCCATTACTGATGTCCTTACTGGACATTTATTTTGTTCAGATAGATATCATAGGACTGTACACTCTTCAAAAAGAACATCTACATGTGATGAGCATTTCAACATCTGTAGCCAGATTCTGATCCTTCTTACAAAGGTAAAGATGGATGTCCATGTCATTATTTTATTCCTGATGATATAACCTTATTGCGAGTGCTTTAGAAGACTTTTAAAATCTTAGTCGTTTTATAAATAGTGTCCTACAACTGGATTTGCCATGGTAATTTCTGCCCAGTCTTTAAACAAGCCAAGAAAAGGGTTTTAATTCCTATTATAGGTGCACACACTAACATCTGATTCATAAAAAAAAGCTATTAGCTGATTTATGATTGGGCTTAAATACAATTCCCAGACTGGGAAACAGATAAGGTATTCTCAGTGCTATTAGCCTGAAGAGAAATTTCTGCCAAAGTCTGCACCTGTTTGAGCAACACAAGGCAGCATGAAATATAGTGTATTTGTGTGGCATATCATGAAAGGAAGCTAGAAAGTTAACTGCTGTAAAATACAATGGCATTTTTCTGACAGTAAAACTCAAATGCCTGGAAAGGTTTAGCTTAAAGTTTAACATCTGCTTTGGATGCACCTGACAATGCTTTGAAGTTCGGTTACTATGTGTTAAGAAATTTTCTGAAAAGTTCAGTGAATCCAACTGGAGAAATGATTGCATGTTAAAATATACTCAGTAAAATTATTTAATTGAATGAATACTTTTGTATTTTAAAAAATGACTTTTCATACTTTGTTTCAGTAACTATAGGTATTATTTTTATGTTTCTATAAATTTCAAATCATTCAGTTACTACAGACTCCCAATATTTAAATGGACATATAGAGGACATGGAAAAAAATTGTTTTTCATATTTGATCTCTATTTTTTTAAATTCTGATAGTACTATGAGATCATGTTGCAAAGTATTAGAAAGCACAGATCCTAATAGTAGCTGTAATCATCCTACAATAGAGATTTCCCCAAATTTCAGTGTTTATTAGGATAGGTATATTTTTAAATTAAGGATTCCTTGAGAATCTGGATGTTATTTTTTCCCCTGCTTGCTTGGGTTCTCTGGGTCATTGTACCTGATACCATTTCCTGTTTGCTAGTGAGTAAAGCAGCTTTATAGGATGTTAACATTTCAGAAAAAAATAAACATAAGCTGGAAATCGCCCTTATAGCATTAAAGAGTTGTTGGACTAAGAAAGCTCTACAGGTTTTGTAGCATAGGAAGGTTGTAGTTTGAGCCTGCATTAAAAAAAACAGCTAAACTAAACAAAAGACTATTTTTCCTATGTATATTTATACAACCATTTGTTTATAGTAGCCGCTTGTGAATTTTTAACAGGTAATATGGTGTTGTAGGGTCAGCTACAGATTTCTTTCTTCTAAACTGAGTCCTAGAAGAAGGGCGGCGTACAAATGCAATTATTACATTAAATTAAATTAAATTAAACCCTTCAGTCAAAAATTTCCTAAAGAGATTTAGAGTAGTTTGTATTCAAAACTGTTTATGTTCAGAATTATGTCTTCTTTTTGTTGTATCTGGTCATGCTTGAACCAGAGATCCCAGAGAAAGAGAATTAAGATGGGCATCTTCATAATGACTATAGACCTCTGTGACAATCAAAGTAAATTGAGGGAAATGAAGCTGCCATTCCTACTCCGGAAAGAAGAATTCAATACTATCCAGTGTCATTTCATGTGTATCCTTCGATTCATATTTCATTTCATATTTCATGGCTTTTCAAGTAGCAGTCACCTTTCTCCGTCCAGTGTTGGTTCCCTGAAATTTAATTTAGTCTTGCTACTCAGTGGAAAGAACATGATTAATTAGCACTCCCAAACCTCCTCTTGAGGTATGCACATTTGCCCATCTCTTCTCAGCCAAAAGAAGAAAATGCATATATACGGTACTTTTATGAAGTATTTTAAGCTATGGTAATATAACCTGGATTACAATTAATTATACTAAAACTTATGGTAAACAAAACCCATCTGCTTTCATTTTTGCTTGTAAGAGCCAAAGTAGCAGCTGACATGTTATTAAATATGGTATATATTATTACAATTTTTAGTAATAAAAAGTAACTTCATTTAAATTTTTACCCCAAAGCCGAAAGATATGACATCTGCGGAGACCATTCTAGCAGATCAGTTTTTTTGTTAATTTTGCCTCTTGGACTGAAGCATGCTTTAGTGAAGAAGCATTGAGTAAAATTATATTCAGAACAACTTATCAGAGCAAGGTTGAAGTGATTCAATTGCTTACTGAGGAAAAAAAACCTTTCATAGTATTCCCGTTGTTCGTATTATTCCCACGCTTCATTTTATTATGTTAAGCTTTTTATTTTGACAATAACATGTATCCATACAGAATATTAGGGATGTTGCGAAAATTTAGAAATAAACTATTCAGTTAATACCTACTTCAAAAATATGTTCAGATATTTGCCTGAAATCTGTCATGCTAATTTTATAAGTTGCCACTTTGGCTAGTAAAATTAAGATATGGTTATTTCCCCCCTCTTGACAAAATTGCATAAAATAATTATTTCTTATTAAGAAGATGAAACCTAGCACATTTTATTGAGATAATTTCAGAGATGTTGTGCAAAAAACTTGTTTATTTGCATTTTAAAAAATACCCTACTTATGTAAGTTATGTTTTTGTATGTTTCTGTGTTTAGTGAGCATTTTCCATGTTTATGATAGTCTAGGGAAAGTATTGCTGAGAATAACCAGAGGAATACTGTAAGTTCAGAGTCGGACACAGTGCAAGAATAGCCTTTATATTTTATTTGATGGGCATATGTACTATGTGTCTATGTAGCGCTCTCTCTGTCTCTCTCTGTCTTTCTGTCTCTCTCTCTCTCTCAGGCACACACGCGCAGCGCACACACACCTGCGCACACACTGAATGTAGTATATTTTATATACCACACACACACTTACTTCAAATTCTAAAGCTTTTCCTGCTTAAAAGATCAAGAGAACATAAGCATTTTGCTCTTTTTTGATGTAAAGAATCTCCTTTTGGTCTGTGTTTTAAAATAGAGAAACTTAATTCATAACAATGGATTTACTTTAAAGTGCAAAGACACAGTCTATTTTGGATCAAGTCTTATTTTGGCTTTTAAATTATATACAACAGGCACAGAGCATCTATACTCGGACAAAGAAATGGGCAGAGCTAAGATAACCTTAAAAAAGAAAAGAATCAGATGCATTCATTGCATTTTCTATGTTATATGACCAGTTGAATCCAGAACAGGGGGAAAAAAATAAAACATAGCAATTAAAACATCAGGTTTTAAAGTACAGTCAGCATCTATTTAATTATAGTAAACACAAGAAAAAAGGAAAAAGTAATCAAAATCACTGCTAATATACATAATTATATTACTTGCAAACAGTTCGGTTTCATTCATCTCTTCTTACTTTATTGCTAGTTTCCTCAATCTCATTTAGTTTAATTAATTATTTAGCCATATGAGCAACTTGTTTATGTATGCTGCCAGCAAAACCAAGAAATGCTGTGTCAGATATTTGCATCTTGATCTGAGAACAGCCAGGAGCTATAAAACTCGGTGGACCTATCTACGCGATTCTTTAAAACAGGAAACTTCTGATATATATCCTGATAAAGGAGGCAGTAGAGAAGTACGTGATCAGCTTGTCTCTATCCTCCTGCTAGCTTCAAGGGCACACTTGTTTGGTGAAAGGAATCTTTTTATAGCAATCCTCTGATACAGCTGAGAGGAGTATGTTTAAATGAGCCAAAGTAAATGCCTTGCACTGTTCTCCTCTCACTATATTAGTTAAATAATTAGATGGTTTCAGTCTGACTGCTGGACAGCTCAGGTGGATATTTATAAACCAAAGTCTGATCCTGTTGTAAATCTGTCTTGGAAATGTTTGATCAGAGATTTAGCATTTTGGTATCCTATGGATGTCAGCACTTCAGTGGATAAACCATAGCTCTAATTTCTTGGGGGAAACTTTATTCTATTAGGAATCTGTAACATCCAAAATCCTGATGAAAAATACAGCATTTTTCACCCCCTTAAGTGGTCTTCTAACTTAAGGTAACATTAGTTGTACCCAAAAAGGCATAGAAAGACTTGACTTTCCCCCCAGACATTAATCCACATACTTAGTTGAGAACAATATGTGATTTACATTTGCTAGATAAATAAAATAATAAATAATAATAAATTGGAGAACTGCTAAAATTGATCTCAACAATTTGGTGTGTAATTTTCAGAGGACAATGATATTGATAAACAGCACTTTGGAAACCATGTGACAGTTGAGCAGTCAACTTTGCCACGATGCTTGCCCTGCTGGTGAAGTAGAATATTCTCTTGCAGTATTACAGAAATTAAGAATTGTACTTCTTCAAGCTGCTCTGAGCTCTCCAGTTTCTAGATATGTGAAAAACAGTATCTAAATATTTACAATGTTGCAATTTCAACTTCTAACTTGGATTTGTGATTATTTTATTTTTCTGTTATCTGTCGGTCCCCTTTCAGTTACTAGCCAATGCATGTAAAGACTTTTATTCCTGTTATTTTGATGAGAATTAATTAGCATATAGGTAAGTCTTAAAGTGTTTATTAATTAATGCTGTGGATATATCTTTGTCTGCATTAAAATAGGGCTTACTAAGCTCATTATTGCAGAACTGACATAACACATAATACGTAGAGTAGATAGGCCTATCTAGCCTCTTTGTCATTGGACACTACAGTAGTCAGATGACCAAAAGTTAATGTGGTCACTTAAAGAAGAAAATTACACCCTATAATTTCCTTTTTAAGTGACAACTCATTTTTGTCCAGGGAATTATTTTCCACTATCAATTTCTCAAAATTGAGCTTAAAAATATTAAAATCAACAGAGAATACATAATAACATTTAATTGGATTTATTCATATGTTGAAGGGGCTCTACTCCAGGGTAGAATGGCCTGGCCTAAACTCTGTTCAGTACTGGTGTTGTTCATCATTCTTTCAACTTGGATGAGTTTTACATAGCCACCTAAAGTGAATCAGGCTATATTTGATTTTTTGTTGTAAATAGAATAAGTCTTACTAAAGACATTCAGGAAATAAATACAGTTATCTTTTGACAGGTATAATTCATCACCTTTTTATAAATTGGGATGATTGTTGTTAATCCTTGATCTTTGGGCTTTCAAAGAGTTTGATTTATATGCTCACTAATTGATAGCTTTTATTAAATTTATAGAAATATTGTCATCACCAGTGTCAAGTGCCAGAGAAATCAGGAGATTCAGGCAGTTCAAATGAACTATAAAGATTTATTACAAGAATCTGAATTACTGACGGTCAAGGGAAATTATCAAGAGTTAAGAATAGAAAGGAATTCAAGGTGGGCTGGACTTCGATCTCTTGTGAGTGTGCAGGGGCTCATGACTAATAACCTGTTTGAACCTGACCTCAGGCTCAGCCTGGTCATCTCCTACAACTGACAGCTCTTCCTGCCTTCAATTACTACTGAAGTTTTAATATCTGAAGAAGTTATTGAGAATATGATGAGAGGTTATCAACCCCTATGTTATTTACTTGGGCAAAGGTTCGTTCTCCTGTATATTATAATCTGAATAAATTTTCCCCATCGTCTAGTGCAATACAACAAATTACACCAATCTTATTCTTCAAAGATCTTCCCCTATAGTTAGCTGCGTTCTTTGCCTTATGACGATGGTGGTTATAAATTGAAAAGACAAAATTCCACAGGCAGTTCTAAATTTAATGTGTATAATCCAATTATTTCACTGGCCCTTGTATTTAATTATTTTCTTCTACCACAGTAAAACTGCCATTTTCTGGCAGTTCACATCCATTTTAAAATAGCCTTTCAATTCCAATTCACATTCAATCTACTTTGCAATTCTTCAGGAGTTTTCTCCCTTTGAAAAACTGTTCCTTTCTATCTTATTTCCAACATACTTGATACTTTTTTTCTGGTGGCATTTTTGAACTCACATTATTATCACATATAATTGAAGTACTTCTGCTGGAATTGTTTTCCATTGGTCTGAGGTTTCCCTGACCGTACGCACTTTCTCATCTGAAAAAGCCAAGTGGATTGAGTTCTTTCATAATAGCTTCCCTAAAGGAAGTATAAGAAGTTGGGGGAAGGAACAAGAGAGATATGAGTGCTCAATAAAATACAAAGCATTTGTGTGGTGCTTATATTACACAGAGGTACATGCAGGAACATTCCAGTCTACTCGTTAGAATTCCATTGAAATGTTCACTTTCTTTAAAATTAATTTCAGAAGAAACATTTCTTCCATCAAGCGGGTTGAACATCAGTAGAAGAAAGATGCAGAAGAGTTTCTATCAACATTCCATTTTGGATTTCTGCCTATTTTTGGTACTCTGAATAAAGTGAGAAACTGAGTTTCCATCAGAGAGTGAAAACCAAAAATCAAGATGATGATCGTGTAATTAATGCCTTGCTCCTTTTCTGTGCTCTGTGATATGAACTTCAGCTGCATGTTTTCATTCGCTATTTTGACTGTTAATCCCCCTTCCCCTGTTTATTCAGGTTGGCCCGGGCTGATCTACTTTACCTCTCCACTCGTTAGAATGATTATTTTATATATTTTAAGACTTTCAGATCCGGCATAAATTGGTCAAATATTCCGGTTTTTAAATTATTTGCCACACAAATGTATTATTTTTAATTAGTTTTAAACATGCCCATAAAGATGACAGTATTTGGAGGGATGGGACCTAGAAGCAGTTAACCCTATTTTAACTGATAAATAGCAGATGAATACAGAAGAATTAATACCTCAGGTAACCTAGAAGGTTCTAAAAGTGTCAACCAATATCTTCAATGAAACCTACAAGCCACCTGCCTTGTACAGTGCAGCACCCAAAGTAATGGATAAGAATGTTAGACAACCATTCACTACTCAGGCTTTAATATGCTGCATTAACTGTAGCTTCCAAATGTTTTTCAACTGCAGTCTAATGCAGAGTATATTACAAAATTCCAAATAGGTGGTGACTAGTGTACTTGTGATACTTTTGTGATGTGTGCATTTCCATGCTGAAAAATAGAAACAGGCACTTAAACGTCTTAAATGTTGCAATTGGGTGGAAAAAAATTGAGACTAGTTTATGAATTGCTGAGAGAGGAATTTGTTGAGGCTGGATCTAGCCCATTAACTCAATTTCACTCAATAGTTTTTTATAAATGTTCTTTTAATCATTTATAACATGATAAACATAAAAGCAACTGAACTTATGATATATTATGTCTTGTGAAATCTTACCTTTTTAATGCATGGTATGTATTGTGTGAGTCTGAATTGTGTGTGACAATGAGATAATAAAAAATGTGACACATATCAGCAATAATATCCCAAGCACTGTCCATGAGCTTAAGGCATATCAATAATGAAAATTCAAACACCATAAGCAACATTAAAATACATAAAAGCAACTTATCTGCAAAAAAATGGACTTCATGAAGGAAGACATGCAGATTGCACACAATTGAAGGCCAACATTTAATTTGGGTTATAAAGCACATCATAAAATATTCTAAATATCTATAAATGTTCTAATCACTACCAGCAACTTTGGTTTGTCCTATGCTACTTCACTACTGACTATATATGTCCTGAGTGGGAATGTGTTATTCACATAAGAAAAAAAAAAGTCCTTAATGCCCCTCAATTACGTGAAATAAATAGAATAAAAAAATTTTATTGGCCAAGTGTGTCTGGACACACAAGGAATTTTTCTCCAGAATTCATGCTCAGTACATGAATACAGGCTACAATTGACAAACTGTGATTACAATAATAAGGCTATAATTGACAAATAATGGTTACAATCCTAAAATCCATTCATTATCTTAAAGTACATTCATCATGCCGTGTACGTTTTAGGTGCATTTATCATCATAAAGTATATTCATTATGTCACTGAAATAAATAAATAAAGTAAGTAAGAAAGAAAGTAAGTAAGTATGTAAGTAAATTCTCTCAAAGGCTTTCTTATGGCAAAGAGTCAAGGTGTCTGTTGGAATATCCCAGGAGGCTAATTGAAGTGCTGAATTTTTATTTTTATTTTTATGGGTTTTTTATGGTTTTGTGATTCTATTGTTTGGAAGCTGTCTAGAACTATACTTTAAAATGGACAGTCATATAATTTTTTAAAATAAATACTAGACTGAGGCAAGTAGCAAATTATGCAACATCTTCTATTTGTCCTTCGCAACTGTCAGACTTACATATTGCAGAAACTCACTGCAGACAAGCAATGAACTGTGTAGCCTGATACATAGAAGCACAATTTTGAATTTTATATTCATAATATAAAATTAATTCTGACTACTGTAACAGACTGTACTCTATACGTTTGGAAGCTTACATATTTATCTAAGTAAGTAAGTAAGTAAGTAAGTAAGTAAGTAAGTAAGTAAGTAAGTGAGTAAGTAAGTAAGTTTTTATTTATATCCCGCCCCTCTCCCGAAGGACTGGGGTGGCTTACAGGCGATTAAGAACACTATACAAACATATAAATTAAAAACATAATAAAAAACATTAAATAGTGCCTGATTATAAAGGGAACAGTAAAATGATATCCAGATTTAAAAAATAAAAACCTATTTAAAATGATCTAACCCCAATTAGCATAGGAGGATCAGGACGCGGCTATCCCAAGCCGGCCAGTTGAAACAAATGGGTCTTCAGGGCGCGGTGGAAGGTCTGAAGGTCAGGAATCGTTCGTATAGCAAGGGGGAGATTGTTCCAGAGGGTGGGTGCTGCCACAGAGAAGGCTCTCCCCCTGGGGGTGGCCAGCCGACAGTTCTTGACTGGCGGCACCCTGAAGAGTCCCGATCGAGAAAGGGGCGCAACTGATGGATCAGGCAAAGCTGATAGAAGACCCACCTGGCAACGGCTGCCACATGATGTTCCATAGACAGTCATGCATCCAGGAGGACCCCCAAGTTGTGCACCCTTTCCATGGGGGCCAATATTTCACCCCCAATGACCAGCGATGGTTCAAGCTGGCCATATCAGGATGCTGGTAACCTCAGTAGACATACTTTCTTCTACTCTACGTATAAAAAGACATAACATTGCTACAGAATACATTCAAGTATACAAGAATCACTATCACTATAGTTTTTAAGATGTTTGTTTATTTATTTATTTATTATTGATGAAATTTATATGGTCACCTACTCACTCACAGAGACCTTAGGTGTTTTATAAGCAATAAAAACACAGTACAAAAAATAAAAAAAATAACCACCACCCCCAGCAACAACACAAAGTCAAACGAACTATTTGATGGGCTCCATCCCACTTCGGGTCCCCCAGGTCTGCTGGTAAAACCAAGTCTTCAGGGTCTTACAAAAGAGTGTCAAAGTGGAACTCAGTCTAATTTATGAAGGGAGCCACCACTAATGCACCCCCAGCAGAAGAGGTAATACATGCACACACCAAAATCGGAACAAAACTTGCGAGCCACTGCATTTTAAACCATCTAGAGCTTCCAGATGCTCTTCAAAGGCAGTCATATATAGAGTACATTGTAATAGTCAAGATAGAAGGTGACTAGGGCATGAGGATTGGTGGTCCAAGAAAGTCTGTAACTGACAGACAACCTGCAGTTATACAAAGGCTCTCCTGATCACCGCTGCTACTTGCTCCTTGAGCAGGAGTCACGAGTCCAGAACAACGCCCAGATTATGCACTGTGTCTATGGGAATAGGAGTAGGAGTGAGGTCACAGCATTGCTTAATTCACCATAACTTTTGAAGGCATAACTTTTGTAAGTAGGTTCCTTCTCTGTTTCACTGCCTAAGTTTCAGTTAGGTCAGTTGTCTCTCTGTTTAATAGTCTAATTTATAGTTAGTTGCCAATCTGTTTCTCTGTTTAATTTTTGGGATGTAAAAACACTATTTGCAGTTTTTGTATAGTTTATGTCAGCGGGTGGCATTCTTGTTCATCTGCTTTGTGAAAGCTGTCCTTTTAACTTTTAAAGATAATTGTTCATTGTTAATGCCCCCCAAAGAGTGACTGTGAATGAAATTTGGATTACATTGAAATTTGGATTAAATTTGCATCAAATCTGGACCAAAAATGTCCCTTTCTAATATCCAGGTGATTTCTTCCTGCTCTAGCTCTTCGTTTATGATTATGCTTTGGTGGGGGCTTGTATGTGGGTTGCCATCTTAGCCAGCTGCAAACTTAGTTGAAAATTGCAAATTTAGAGGCAAATTAGTCGCTGTTGCTGCTGGTTCACTGCTGCTGTTCATGCTTCACTATCCCACCACTCTTTCTCTCAGCTCTGCTCTTTCACTCAGCTCGAGCAACTCACCGGGGGTTTAGGCTCTGCTGTTTCTTCTCCTGAGTAACCAAAGGCCACCACCAAATGCTTGGGACACCACACCGCTGAATGCTTTGGAGATGCCGACGCTGGAATCGTCACCACCTCCGCCGCCTATGATCACCGCTGCTTCCACCAACAATGAACTTTGAGCTGCTGTGAAAATGGGAGCTGCCGCCTCAGTAAAGTTGTAGCCACGATAGACACCACCACTGTGAAGTTTGGAGCTGTGAGTAGGGAGCTGTCGACATCATTGCTGCCTCCGGAGCCTTCACTGCCACAGCTGTTGTTAATATTTTTGGCTGGAAGGACTGAAATGCAAAGGTAAGGGGAGAAAAAGCATTTCCCCAAAACTTTACTTCTCCACTTCCTAGCCCCGAAGATCTTTGCCCGTCATCTTGAAGTGATCTTCAAGATTTATCATAAACAACTTCTTTGGAATAGAAGACAAATCAGTTAATGGATTTCATATGAGAAGGATAGAAATGCATTCTTATCACTTTTTAGATGTTATTTTATTTTATCATTTTGTTTTGTTTAAGGTATTTTAAGAAATATTTTTATTCCAAAGAATTGTGACATCTTCCTAAGGAATTTTGTAATTCTGTAGACACAATGGATATTACATTCATTTTGAGAATATTAACTGGAAAATACTATTTCTCAAGAGGAACAAACAGTTTTAAAACAAATTCTTAATTTTTCAAAATGGGAAAAAATGATTAGGGAGCTTTAGCAATATATGTTCTATTTTTAAAAAATCTACTTAAAATGGAATTCTAATAATTCCATCCACTTCCATGAACTGAAAGTAGTTTATCAAAACTAGCAAGATGACATTGTGTCAGTCAGTTTCTCTGGTATCCAAAGAAAAGTGAAGAAGATCCACTGAAGCTAGAACACCATGACGGATTATTGAATACTAAAGAGACCAAACTGGCCTACACGACCAAATAAAGTCTAGCAAATAGACATGACCAATTGCATGACCAATACATTAAAAAAAACCTAGCAGGCAAAGCAGATAACAATAAGACCTGGCTTTGGCAAAGAGCAGGAAAGTGGAAGAAAGAGAAAGAGGAGCCATTTCTGGCTGCACAAGATCAAGCATTAAGAATAAATGCATATAAAATCACAATTGAGAAGACAGCAAATGTCTTCTTTGCAAAGAAGCTGAACAAATAATGAACCACTTTGTCAGCTGCTGCAAGATCACACAGACTGACTTTAGAAATGACATGACAAAATAGTAACAATGGTGCATAGAAATATCTGCCAGAAATACCATTTGTCTACAAGCAGGAACTAGTGGAACCACAAAATAGACAAAGTAATACAAAATGAAGAAACTAAAACACTTCAGGATTTTAGAATTGAAAAAAGTACCTGACACAAAATTTGTAGAGAATTCAAAGAAATTATATTAAATCTATCCTTTTAATGAGACACACATAATATCTGGGAGCAGCCTATTAAATGAATAGATTAGTTTTAAATGTCAGGCCTATTATAAAGTTATACTATTATATACAAAGTTATAATATATTATAAATGCCTATTATAAACTTATCTGTTGTGCAAGTTACTTTGATGGAGGGGAATTCGAGACAATTGATAGATTCACACAACTGTCTTGTGCTCTCCACCCAAGAATACCCATGAACTTCCTTGATATTGTTGAATCAATTCTCCATTTTGTTTGGTGTTAAGTCATAAATGCTCAGAGGTAAATATCTGTTGGTGTGTGTGTGTGGGTGTGTGTGTGTATGTGTGTGTTACAAAGGTAATGTTATAAAAATGTTTAGGGATGCATGTATAATTAGATTTATGTTTCTCCATTGTATAGGAGATATGCACAATACTGTCTTTCCTCCCATTTGTCAAAATAGAAACCATATGAAGTTGCCTAGTGAGCTTCCGTGACTGAAAACTAGGGATCGTTTCATCACTAGTCCATACTTTATGGACCACACCATTGGATAATTTTAAAAGTATAGCTGGAGTTTCTTTGACAGTGATAATGAATGTTTTGAACAGTTAAATAAAAAGTTCTGTCTGATTTTTAATGTGTTTTTTATGGACCAATGTAAGAAACATATGTAAAAGCATTAATTGTCAGTTAAATCAAAAGTTATTCTCTTCTTTCAAGAAAAGATATATTAGATAAGCCATGCCAGGGGCCCACTTCCAGGAGTTACTTTCAACCACTGTTTCAACTGACACTATTTTATATGGACCTCTGTGCAGATGTAATGCACAATAATAAAATAAATTCACCTGAAAATTAAGTGAGGTGTACACTTTTACTTACGGTGTTAATTTTTCCTTCAGCAAATCAGAATATTGAAGAAGCACTAGATGCAACCTTTTAACAGGAAAAAATTTTCACCGAAACCTTTGAAAGCAACATGATTTTGTGTCAGAATATTAGTTGCACTTTGGCAGAGCAGAAATGACTAAAATACTATAATCCCTTCATCTTTTGCCATTGTTTCAGTTTTATGGATATATAATGCGTAATTTATTACTTATTATTATTAAGTCAAAAAAATTTTTGAACTCTTATCATCTATCTATAGGTGCAATTAGAACTTTTCAGAGTTCAGTATTGGGAGTTATAGGTTTCAATTTTGTAAAAACAAAACCTACTGCTTTGAATTTCATAAATAAACCCATTATGTGGAATTATTTTTTTCAGCAATGCTCAAATTGTATTTGAACTATTTGGAAGGAAGTAAATATTTATAACAGGCAGCATGCAATCAAATGCATTACTGAAATATAAAAGTGCTAGATAAGAATGGTTTAAGAATGACCAGGTGCAACATAACTGTGAAATATTTATAGGAAATACATATAGATCACTAGATTATGATTATAATAAAAACATAATAGAATCTGTTTTCTACATTCATCTAATCTAGATTTCTTTCTGTCAATACAAGATACTGGCTTTTCTTCAGTCTTTTTCTCAATTTATAAGATATTGTGGATTCAGTATTAATCAATATGAATCCAAGCTTAGTCATACTTAAAATACAAGCGTCTACTTCCATAAGCTACATTGAATATTGACTCTGACTCCAACTCAATAGACTCTTACTGATGTATTCTTAATTTAATTAGATCTGGACCCAACTAAATACCTCTGAACACAGAAGTTCCATTTATCTATAATAAGTAATAAGCTCTGAAAGTTTATTCCATGTGAATTGAAATATCAAAAACTATTAACTGTTATTTTTTTAAAATAGCTACAAATGTAAATGATTATTTAGTAATGTGTTTACTGCACATTCCTATGTACATTTACTATAAATGTTTTCTTAGGTCATGTAATTATCAGCCTAAAAGGTATTGATATTTTATTGGAGATAGGATTTTGTCTTACTGCAGTATAGATTGCATGTTGATATTTTATTGTGAATAAGGCTTTGTTTTAGTGTATATTTTCTCTCTCTCTCTCTTTCTCTCTCCCTCTCTCTCATTCATTATATGGATGCCATATAATAAATGGCAAAGGTGAACCTAGAAATACCAGAAGTACACGCTGGGTTCCGAAGAGGCAGAGGAACTAGAGATCAAATTGCCAACATTCACTGGATTATGGAAAAAGC
>JANHFO010003905.1:136326-150588 GCA_032468095.1 Pareas carinatus
GTGTGATTAACAGGATATTATTTAACGAGTTCAGGCTTTTAAATATTTTGGATTTTTTTTTTGGCATGCTACAGACACTCAAAGAGGTCCAAATTGAATCATTGAAAGAGAAGGTAAAAAGAAGTATAGCTGCCATCCTAATTTGGATCAACAGACAGACAAACACTATGTCTATGGCAATACTTGCTTTAAAAGGAATTTGTGTTTATTTATATTTGGGGATGTGCATTTGGACATGAGTAATCCTAAACAGATTTCTGACTGCTATTTCCCCTCTGTAATAGTGTGTCCAAATACAGTGCAGAGCAAATGAAAAAAATGGTATGGAATTAATTGTCTGAAATTGTACCCCCCCACCCCACCAGATTTCACTACTGTGCCCAAAAACTTTTTTTCCTCCTTCATTTAGACTGTTCATTTTTGTGATTTGGGTGGCTTAATTTCTGTTAAAGAGTAGGGAACAATGCTGGTATTTTGGTTTTTATGTAGCCAACAACCCCATCTCTCTGCAACCTCCCTGCTGCTCATGCTTCTGAGTTGAAAAAGCACAATGGGAACAGTTCCCTCATGAAATTTCCTCTTTACGTTAAATTGACGTATGAGACGTTAGGGAGACAGGAGACCATGAAGAGGAAATTGTACAAAGGAAGAACAGACACCACCTAGCAAGCTTCAACCATCCTACTGCATCTAAGATCATTTCATTTTCCTCCTTAAAAAAATGAAGAAAATCATTTTTTAAGCATGTATAGCCTGAATGCCAGTATTTATTTATTTTCCTGTCTGACTACGCAAGACCTTTATCCCACAGCCTTCTCGGATCTGGCTCGCAGGGCTGCCCTGGAAGTGAGCAGGGTGCTCCCCCAGAGTGGGGGTCACCACGGTGGGAATAGCAGTGCTTGTGGGGGGTGCTCATGGGAGGGTGTATGGAGCGATAGTCACGGGGGGCAGTGGTGACTATGGGTGGGGAAAATGACCTGTGGTGGTAGCGGCCTTCAGTGAAATTGAGTTTGACACCCCTGTTCTATTGCACTGCAATAAATAAACAGATTTCCTTTCTTTTTTCTAGGCAAACTGAAGACTTCAATAGCTACTCTTCCAGAATCAAAATGAACACAGGTATGCATGTTCATGGTGCAAAAATAAGCATGCTGTTTAATGCAAGTTACAGATGTTTTGAAGAACTTTACTTAAGATTTCTGCTTTCTTATATGTGTCTACATATAAAGGTATATTTCTGTGGATATACTGTATGTATAAATATATGCATTTATACATGCATATGTAAATAAGCATCTGCATTTCATTTCAATATATATTTTATTTAGTAAAATATATTGGGCAAAGAACATATCCATGTACAATAGTCTAACATAGTGGCATAATTCAAGACAGGTTTTTTTATTTAATGGTGAACAATTTGATTTTACAGTGATTTAATTATTGCTTACTTATTTTGTTTAAGTTCATCTATTGGAGTGTTTTACATTTATAGTGTGTGAGATAAATTATATATATATATGTCTTACATTTTCACATTTTGGAATATTATATTTAAAACCACTTGAGCGACGTGATGACCTAGTGATGAAGACGTTCAGCTCCCATTCAGAAGGGTGAGAGCTCAATCTTAGGTAGTGATTATTATTATTCATTTATTTAATCAAGCATATATGAGAAAAACAAGCATAGGTAGGAACATATTATATAAACATGTAGGTATAGACATGTATAAGCATATGCATAATAATAAATCAGTACGAATAAATGAGGACAGTAGGACAGGGACGGTAGGCACGCTAGTGCGTTTATCCACGCCCCATTATAGACCTCTTAGGTATGGAGTGAGGTCCACGGTAGATAGTTTAAGGTGATAGATGTTTCTCTCTGAGGGTGCAAAGAGAAAATAGTTGCTGTGGACTCCATGTAGGCATTAGGAAGGGCATCCAGTCAGTAAATGTATAGCTCCATTCAGTCACCCCGTCTCTACTCCAAATAAAGGGATTACAGGGTTATTAAAAAAAAACCCTATCAGGTAACAATTTCGGTGATGGCCATTGTTGATCACATTCTTCTTTTTTTGATACCCATGTGCCTTTATTCTGGAAGGTGTGAATTCTGTCCTGCAACTTAGGTGAATAATAATGCACTTCAAACAGTATCAAATATAATTTAATAATCTATATTATTGAAGGATCACAACCATACTGTGTTTGCAATAAAAATTAGTGAAAACTGTATTAAATTCTATGACAAATATTAAGTATGAATGTCTCCTATCAAAATTAAAGGGATACACCAATCCTTAGGTTTGGCTGAATGCTGTCACTTAAAACTGCTTTTAAACAAAATTAATGCTCCATTTCTCTCAGATTTCCCCATTATATAGATGTATAAGCAATTCAATAACATTCACATGGTTTGATTTCAGCATTATTAATTTTAACATTGACCCAATAGATGGAAATTGAAATCTAAAGCATCTAGATTTTAGCATATGCCAACCTTTCTTTGAGATATTGCTGTAGACTGTAAACTGCTGATTATGAGACTCCCGGGCAAGTCTCTTACTATTCATTTAAGGCAGAATGAAATACTCACTTTTCCTATCATCCAGAATAAAACTTCCATAATGTGTAATATGCAATGTTGTGATCAAAGCAAGATTCATGCAGAGTTCTATATCCAGATTTTTCAAGTAGTTGCATCATATTCATTTTTAATGGGTGGATTCTTTTTTGAATCACTGTATTTTATATATACTATAAGCATCAATAATTTGATTCTAAAATAGTTATCATTTTTATATAAAATAACTATCAACTATTCCTTGCTTACTCAAGGAATCTTCTCAAGGGACTTAATATAAGTTATTCAATTACAGATCTGATTTCATCAATCAATTTGCAAAAACCTGAGAGTTCCTCCTCCTTTTTCTGGATTCCAGAACAAAAATATTGTATTTATAAAGATCTGTACACAGCTGCAGCATTGCTTCCTTCATTCCATAGTAGAGCAAACCATTTATAGGGATTTTAAAGGCTAATTTTAAAAATCCCTAGAATGCTACTTGAAACAGTGTTCAGCAGAGATAACACACATCCACAATCTATAAATAAACATTATCTGACCAAAAGTAGAAAGAATTCTTGTCTTTAACTTTAATGAGATTAAACAGTTTAAATCCAAGTGCATTAATTTAAAGTGGATTTAAGTGGCTGGATAGACCAAGCTTTCCACTTATCCGAATTCCTTCTAAGAACATAACATTTCAAATAATTTATAAAGTGGGCAGATTGTTTATATGCAATCCTTTTTCACACAGAGATAATGAATGGCCCAAAGTTAATTTGCTTAAATGCATCTTTAGTGTTTCTCCATAAATTTTTTTGGCATGAATGTGCAAGGATATTATTGTGGTAAATGCATCTCAGTTTAAAATGTTTTAACAATCCAACTGCTTATAACAAATGAAAGATATAAATACATACCTGATTAAAAACAACCACAGTCCTTGGAGAGTGCAAACGTATATGAGGTTTAACTTTGTTAGTATTAAATCATCATCATGCAGTTGTTGCCATTCATCTTCTATACTACACATCATAATAAGCTAGAATGCTATATGCACTGCTAAATAAACAGTTTGTTCTGAGAACAGCTCCTAAGCTTCGAATAGCATGTCCTAGATGCTCTGTATTATTATTACAAGTACCAGCTATTTTAGATAGGAACATTATTATTTCCTGGGATGGATAATCAGAATCTTCTAGGGTTTCTTTGATTTTGAATGTTTGCATGCCATCATATAGGCATGTAATCAACTAAATTGGATTTCCTTTAGATGCAGTATGCCCAGATGCATAGTCATGCCCCATGCAATTATCTTCTCCTTATGCACAATTAATGACTGAGTAATCCTACTATTGGTTTTGACATGAGGTGTATGGGAAGCACAAGCCCCACATCTCCAAGGACTTGTAATATATTTCCAATCATTGCAAATTCAATTCCGAATTTGTCCTCACAATAAAATCACCAAGCATCTTGGTTCACATATAAAGTGATGCATGCAAAAGACCCTAGAACGAAATGTCAAATAGGTTTGAACACTTATAATGCATACCGCTATGATGAAAGTTTCCTAACTGTACTATTTCTAGAATTACCGCATATTCTTCCCTAACGGACTTGGCCAACATAAAAGGGAAAACTCCGCCAAAGTTCCTTGCAATAAATGATACATTCCTGCATTTCAAGCACATGGAATGAGCTTTCTCTTTATTTTTGTTCGCCTAAAGCTGAGCAAGCTTACACAAGAATTGATAGACTTTCTTAAAAAATGAATGTAACTTGGAGAAGACAAAAAGGATCTTAATATATTATAGCAGCCGTCTAGATTTGTTGGACTACCTCGGCAGTTGAATTGTAGTTGTCGTACAATTATAGCTTTCCTGTACAACTGAAGGACACGAGAATGAGAAAGTTGTGCAATATCATATAGCTCAGTATGCCCGAAGGTCCTAATTGGCTAAGGATAATAATGTTGCTAGGATTGGCCTGTTGCTTTGATTTAATTTCCTCTTTGGACTCTTCCTTGATCTTTTCTCATTCTTATATTAAGTCATAAAATTTAATTCAAGATGTGTTAGAGTGATCTTTGCTATCCTTGACTGATCATTCTTATTTTGAAGGTTTCTATTATTTTCCACTTATCTTTGAGTCTTTTAAACCTTATGCCAGCATTTAATAAACAGCAGGCAGACTGACAACCATGCCTTTGTATGTCTGTTTAAACATAATATAATATCAAAAACTGATCAACTGTTTCTTTAATCTTCCTTTGGAAATATAGTTCCTCAAATGCGGAAAGGGGTGGGAGGGGAGTTAAGATCAAGATCTAAAATAAGTTTATAAAACCAAAATCTCCAAGATTCAAAATGCATAAATCCTCTGGTAAATTTTGACTGGGAAAATCCTTTCCCACCGTTTCTCCAATTACAGTCAACACTTTCTGCCACATTTGTCTCTGTTAAGTAGTTCATAATCCCTGGTGAGAAATGCCATTGCACTTTCTAAAGAACTAAGGGGGCATTTACTCACATCCAAATTCTAGCATTCTCACATCCCCCATAAAGTGCTGTAAATCAGAAATAGCTCCAGTCCTAGACATTTCAGAGGAACTTGCAGCAGCCTAAAGTCATGACTGCTGAAAATCAGCATTGCGGGTTCTCACCATTTAGACAAAGGCTATAGTGTTTCTAAAATAAGCTGGGCTTTTTGTTAAAATGAGAAAACCTAAACTTATTTCCAAAAATGCCAGAAAAAACCGAAAAAAGCAGCTGTGTCCATTTAACATTGTTTCCTGTAATTCTTCTACCCTGTTTCCCCAAAAGTAAGACATCCTCCGAAAATATGACCTTCTTACAGTTTTGCCTCTCGCTGAAATATAAGGCATCCCCCGAAAATAAGACCTCCCCAAGAATAAGGCCTCCTCTCCAGCACAGTCGGAGCAGACAGGAAGTGCGGCACCTAGGACTTTCAGTTCTGGGCGGCCTCGGAGGAAAAATAAGGCCTCCCCTGAAAATAAGACCTAGCGCATCTTTGGGAGCAAAAATTAATATAAGACAGTGTCTTATTTTCGGAGAAACACGATATGTACAAATATCAAGGCTGACCCCCAGCCACCAAAAGGCTCCTCACTATAAGGTAAATTAATGTTAAATTAGATTTATAATTTATAAATAGGTTTCTTTTCTCTTTCTGATGGAGCAGGAAGATAGTTAGATGAAGGCAAAATGTTACTTGTCCATGCATTTCTGCCTTCTAGTAAATAGTTCAATTTATCACAATCTGAATCAATATTTTCTATTTATTTATTGCCTGTAAAATGTATTAGCCGCCCATCTTGTCACACAGTAACTCTGGGCAGCTAATAAGGTATTCAATGATGGCCACATGCTTCTTTCTAGTTCTGCATTATGATTAGTACCTTATTTCGATGTTTCATTTTTAATTCTGCCTTTTAGTCTTTTTATTTTTGTGGTGAGTTAGGTACACCCAAGTGATTTTTCAAATACTGGAAAGCACATGCTAAATCTCTTTGGCTGGTGTATACTTTGGAATGGCAGTATTAATTAACAACAGCTTCCTCAACCTTTTGGTACGTATGTGCAAATACCTAGGGATCAACCACAAATTCTAACTGCATGGATTTATGTCCACATTTGCATATCTCAGTAATCCTCGCTTTGTACATTGCATGTGCTTGCACTCTACGTCGTGGGCTTGTGCCTGTGTCCTTTTCTGCTTTCAGATAGTGGTGGGTGTGCTCGCAAACGTGCTGCCATGTCTGTCAAATTAACATCGGAGAAGAGAGTTCAAAGTTCTCCAAACCTTTTGACTGCAGGTATAGCTGTTAACCATGGAATGCCACACTTCAGTATCATTGTGTTGTCTTTTATACAGTTGTGCGTTAGAACTGAATATTAGAACTGGTAACCACAGATCCTCACAATGGTTTTTGTAATGAACCTGTCGTTTCATCACATTCAGTCTTTTTGTTCTAATTATTAGTACTAAGCAGTCTGCTGTATATATATAGAATATTCCAGCTGTTTAGATCAAGGTTAGATTACCCTGATATTTTACACGTAGCACCTACTAGCATATATAATGATAAAGAATTGTGACGCTTACATTGCAAATATATGGAACATCAGTCTATCGCTGACCTAAGAAAGGCAGAATAGAAATAAACTGTACGGACATTTTAATGTGGTCTTAAACATAGCACTAGAGTTTACATACATTCCAAGCATCTAGACAAAATATTAAGTCTTTGAACACATGAGAACACGCACTGTTCACACATCTAAAACATGAAAAGAAATTCCAGATCAACCTACTTTATTCAAAGGTAGCCTGTTATTTCAGAAAATAAATGTTAGCCAGAAATAAAAGCACAAATGTTCAGAATAAATGTGACATTTGATTATATTTAAATGAAAATTTGATGTAATTATACAGGTAGTTCTTGTTCACCAACCCCAGTTCGACTGGCAACTCAGTGTTTAAGCAAAGCAGTCGCTAAGTGAAACTGCTGTTGTGCTTTGTTTTTCAGACCTTTGAAAACCATAAATGCAAGGACTGGTTGCAAAGTTATTTTTTTTATAACTGTCCTAACTGCAAATGATTACTAATCAAGTCACTCACTAAATAAAGACTACCTGTATTAAACAAAATGAACTGAATTCAGTTAATATCAATTATTCCATTACAGATAGTGTTTCTTTATATTATTAAACATTCAATTCTATTAAGCTTTGGGAAGGACTATAAACTGCACACATGCTATTTTGAGAGATCGTAAGGTGCTAAGGCCATAGGTTGCTCCTCTCTAATGTAGAGGCTTCCTTGAATATCTTCAACAGAAGCAATTCAGGCACTGATACTTACTAATCATGCTGAACCCTGGATTGAACTATGATTCTGCTTAGCCCCAGGCTAAGAAATTAAGGAATTGTGTGAGCAGTGCCTGTAATTAGACCTCAGTATCAGTCTTCCAATCAGGAAAAAAGAGGAATACTTAACCACGTCAGGATACAATATTGCCCATGACAATAGAAGAACGATTGCATAGTAATATTTGAATAAATAAATAAATTGGTTTAAGGACAACTGTACCAAATTAGTAATGTGGCCTTCTCCCCAAATTAGGGTGCTGATGTAAAATGCTGTCTTTATTTTTTTTATATTTTATGATTATCTTTGCTCAAGTAAAAGCACACTGTTTGCAATTCCTTATTGAAATAGAGTAGAAGACAATAGGGCAAAACTAGGAAGTGGCTTTCAGGCTTCAACAATTTCACCTAGGTGAAAACAGCATAATGTTTGTCATTTTCTCAGTGCCCTTTAGAACATTGGATTGAAAAGTTTTCCCTCTGGCTGTTAGAAACCATAAACTAGATTTCAGATATTGACAGCTTTTAGCGATTAAATTCAACCCATAGCTAAATGTTATCACAAAACTGTCAACCTAGAAAAATGGAATGTGGAAAAAGAAAAAAATGTGATAGCAAAATGGCAAAAGCCATATGTGAAGTCGTTTCGTTACCAACATTAAAAACAATTTTGAGTTAAATGCTTTTTAAAAAAGAAATTCATTTGATAGTAGCTCAGGGAAATTAATTGTCATTCTGAGTATAATTGAATAGAGCCACAGGTACGGTTCTTATAGTCTCTTAAACTATGCATAGGCATCAGAAGGGAAGAGTAATTCCAATAAAAGTGTGCATTGTGGTTATGTTTTTGGCAGAACATTTGCAAAGACATTTTAGCATTGAGAAAACGCAATGTTTTTAGCACATAAACATTGTTGTTCAGCTACTTTAGAGGAGTTTATTTCTACAGCTACTGTGGCTTCTTTTAAATTGATTGCTTAAGTCATCTGTAAAATGTTTTAATGTGTCCTTTATATAATTACGGCATTAATTTTTAAATTAAAATTAATTAAGTATGCAGTTTTAAAATGATTTATGCAGAGAAAGCTATTACAGATTAAGTGTGATCTTGCCAAAATACTGTCAATAAAAATGGAAAGAGCTTCTACGTAGGCATTTCTCAAGGTCAGCAACTTTTTTCAGTATTTCTCAGTCTCAGGAACTTTAAGATGTATGGACTTCAACTCCCAGAATTCTCTGGCTGTTAGGTTGCTGAGGTTTGATAAACATTGCTATGGATCATTTATTCTTTGTTTTTTATGAGTGTCCCTCAAAACACTGCCGAGTCTCGTGCATTTAATACATTTTTTAGCAACTTGTAATCTACCAGAGAGGTTGGATTTTGAAATAGTATAATAAATATTCATGTTTAAAATAGTAGTTGCTATTTAACTACTAATAGTAATTACTACTCCTGCCACCATGGAGGTAGTTAAACCTTAGTTGATGGCTCAGTTTTGTATGCAAACTGACAAGTGGATTAGGAGATGTATGTACCAAGTTGTTGAACTTATAAATAAAAAAAAGTTTGGTCAAGCAAAAATCCAAACTATCAAAACCAACCTTATTCTATGCTGGTTATTTTTATGTACAACTCACTGAGTTCAATAAGAATTGTTCCCAAAGTAGATATTTAAAATGATAATCTTTTTTAAAGCGTATGTTTGGTAAGTAAATTTCCCTGAATTTTAGGGTCTAAAGCAAGTTATAATAATCCTAATCAAACTTCTCATATATTAACTTCAATATTTACTCTTTCTAGGACTTGATTCCCATTCACCAGATTCAGGTAATTTTTTTAAAAAATAAATTGACTATAGCATTGCATGTGCTTGTACAAGCATCAAAAGCAAAATGTGTGTCATGACATTTCATTGAAGCGCCATGATTAACATACTTCTACCAGGATATAAATACAGAAGGCCAGGATTTATGTTGTCACAATGCCCAAGTTTTCATTTTTGCATAATTACAGAATTTGTATTGTATACTATGCAAGCAAAACATACTTTTAATCTCATGCCGTTTTCCTATAAAACTTACTGAAGTTGAGACTGATCTTACCATAATGAGAAACCTTGTGAATGTGTGATCTAAAAACACTCCATTTTATACTACTGAATCTTTTTCTTCTAATTCTGAGTGGCTTGCTTAGATCCAGCCAACTCGTCAAGGAAGACCCTACATTTATCCAGCACATTGATCTGCAGCATTCGCTGACCACATTTTAGCCTAATGTAACAAACCATAAAATTGGGTCATTGAGTAAATGAAGTTAGGTAAATAAATTCTGGACCGAAATGTCATGTGAATGAAGCCAGTAATTTCAACACAAAGCCATTGATATGTTTTTGTTATTAGAAAACAGTACAGTATAAATAAAAAAAGAATTGCATCGGTTTGTAAGGTAACTTTTATTTTTAGCAAAAACTCTTGAAAAATTCCTTATAATTGATGATAAACTTTTTTAAAAAGCAACTACATAATTTTTTTAAAAAAAACTGCCATTGTCCTAGACTTATGTAGATATAAAATAGATATATAGAGTTGGTGGGATTTTTTAAATTTGTTTATTACTGTCTTGCCCTCTAAGAGGAAGCTGTGCATTTACATCTGGGTCTTCTCTACTGTTGTCTTCTCCAAGTCAGCAATGTGGCATTTTAGAGCTATCAAATAGCTTTAGAAAAGTAGACCCTTTAATCTTTTGGGAACTCACATCATAGCAGACTAAATAGTGCACACATTCCCCTATCTTCTTCTTAGGAGTACTGCTGTAACTAAGGTTTAAAGTTATCCCCTTATGATGAAGCCTTCTTCTGATCCCCAGTCCATAGTAGAGACCATCTGACATCAGAGATTTCTGATCCAGTGTGAAATTGATATTTTCCGTCTTCTGACCCAAGCCTGAAATACATACAAACCGCATGTGGCAGTATGGTGGCAAACAATAATAATAATAATAATATCCCGCCCTTCTCTCGAAGGACTCAGGGCGGCTTACAGGCAACTTAAAAGTGCAAACAACATAAACACTAAAAACATATTAAACATTCAGCAACCACTATACCTTATCTTTTTTCCATAGTACACTCTTAAAAGAAAGTTCATTCACTGGCATTGTTAATGAGGCTGAACAGAGACGAGCATTGAAATTAGGCGGGCCTACTTTGAGCTGACTCATAGCCTGAAGAGCGACCCATTAAACCAGCTGTCTGAACGTGCTCCAAGTATAGAAAATTCTCCAGAGCATGAGAGAAAAAAAATCAAAAGGTGGCCATTTTTTCTGAAAAACCTGTAATTTCTTTGTTTCAGTGCATATGGTAGATCTCTTGAACATCTCTTTTAATGAGCCCTAATGATTTCCTCAATACCAGGTGATGGAACTTCAGGATTATAAATGGAACTTGGATTTCCCACCTCCAGATAAAGGCTTAGTGGGTTTTTTTTGTCAAGTTATAAAATCAACTGGTGGAGATGCCCCTGAGAAGGACTATTATGAAAAGACAGAGTCAGGGCGTTCATGGGTGAGAGGAGGGTAAGGAAGGACAAATAATGCTACATGTGCGATGACTTTATATTCATACTGTCATCTATGCCGTTTTGTTTTATCGATGCTGCTTGATAAAACAGTGATTTGTCTCAACTGAACAATGGGGGTGGGTACAACATCACCTTCTCATTGTTCTTCATAATAAAAGTCTACTCTATGATGCTGGTTCATATGTATTTATATCCATCCCTTCGTTTTTCACACTGGGTGCCACCGCTTCCATCCAAAGAGATCATTTTTTTTCTTTAAAAAAAAGTAGAACTGATTTTCACTTGTTACATTATCAGAGGATTTCTGTATCAGAAATAAATTTACTTGGATTTTTTTCCACATAAAAGCTTGGAGATCATTTAACATTGGAAGTAGAGAGACACTGAATGGAGACACTAGCAGCTCCTCTCTTGCAGCAAAAGGCTTTCGAAGTGTCCGGCCAAACCTACAAGAAAAGAAATCACCAACTCAGGTAAACAGGGAGCTGTATACAGTCACGCTTCCACTTTCAATGCTCAAAAACAAAAGGGGTTATTTCCTTTGGATGAATGTTTCCTAGATGCTCTTCTAACCTTACTTATTTATTTATCCTATTTGTGTGCCGCCCCTCTCCAAGGACTCAGGGCGGCTCACAACATATTACATTACAAAAAATATTTTAAAACATTTAAAAGAACTTTAAAACACACTCGCACACCATTCATGGCCGGATCTCGTTAGATCACCAGATGAGATCAACGGCTCAAAGCCTGCTGGAAAAGCCAGGTCTTCAAAGCCTTTCGGAAGGCCATTAGGGTGGGCATGGTTCGGATCTCTGGAGGTAACTGGTTCTAGAGAGCAGGAGCAGCCACAGAGAGGGCCCTCCCCCGCGGGCCTGCCAGCCAACATTACCAACTCTGTGGGATCTTACCGGTCGTTGGGAGACATGTGGTAGAAGGCGATCTCACAAATAGCCTGGCCCCAAACCATGTAGGGCTTTAAAGGTAATAACCAACACCTTGAATTGTGCCCAGAGACCAATAGGGAGCCAGTGCAGCTCGCGGAGAATTGGTGTAGTGTGGGTGTATCTAGGTACACTCACAACAGCTCGCGTGGCTGCGTTCTGGACCAACGGCAGTCTCCGAACACTTTTCAAGGGTAGCCCCATGTAGAGTTACTCTGTATGGTGTTTTCATGAAAATGTGGATGAAATTTCTGATTTGTATGTGGTGTGGCTAAATAACGTGAAACGAAACAGAGGTTCCTGAATATGACCTTCTTTATGATATTTCCATGAAAGAAGAAATGATTCTCAATCCCACTTTCCAAAAAAGGTACAGTAGCTTAAAACTGTTCTTCAGTACAAATGCTAAATATGCAGGAACCCTGCCTACTTTACCTTCTGAACTTACTTTCTGCAAGAAAACAGCAAGATTTCTACCTACCATGATTCTGGATGGCTGGGAATTTTGTTCTACTAAATCAAAATAGAAGAAAATCCAGTTTGGACGAAATACGGGAAACTGCCCTTCCCTCTAAATTATTTCCTTAAACCTAAAAAGCATTTTATAGCGGAAAATATCATGAATCAGCTACATTTTTTAAATGATGTAATATGAAATTTTGTCTTGCTGAAATGTACAATAAGCATAGTAGACATTGTTATATATGACTGTTCTCCCAGGGAAGAACATTCCTAACATCAAAGGCAGAGGGCCAGCGAGTTGTGTAATAATTTTGTTTTCATCTGTTTAGGAATTCAGCCATGCTTTGTACCATCATTAGCAGGATATTCATTTTGCATCTCCCATGTTCCCTGATTTCTGGTGTGGAGATGTATAACTTATGAAAAACTCTGCCTGGCTTAGGCTAGTTTTCTGATCTGGCATTTCTTTCTCTTAAATACTAAGAAAAATCATAATACGTCTTGTGATGCTTACATCTTGCAACATAAGGAATTTTGGTATGTATCTTACCCAATTTATGTAATGCAACACATTGTGTAAATTGCCTGGCAAACCCTTTTAAAACACATGAAATCATCCTTTTATTCATCCAAAAGCAATTATCGATACTTGGACACAATTTTCAACAGAGAACCATTTTTCAGAGGATGCCAGGGGGAACCACAAAATGACATGGAAATGAATATCAAGGGTAAAGAAGGACCGAATGAGTGGCCCTAAGTATCCTTGGTTATGTCCTTGTCAGCTACTTGCTTCAGTGTCCTACAAATGACCTGCAGCAGATTATGTCTGGGCACTGGATTGGTTAAAGCTGTTTATCCTCCTCCACAGTCCACTAACTTAAATAATAATATAATGTTGCTTTTCCATATTTGTAACTGTATGGCTTTAATCAGTTAAAGCTCATGGAAGCATCCACGTATTTGACTAGCCAAATTGCTATGGTCTCTTATCCAGGCTGCTAGCTTAAGAGGTATGATAACTTAATTATTTCTGATATCCCATAGAGATTTGAAAGTATTAGGAAGTAGCACCAAGCTTTTCAATTTGGAGTCCTTCAACACGTAGGATAGGGTAGTTGTCATGCAATTTATGAGCAATTGGAACAGCTGAAGTAGTGAAAAAATTGGCTGCTTGTAAGAACCTGAAAACCCCAGAAAAAAGTCCAGTGTAAATCTTGTTCTTGAACCTACTCTCGGTCTTCAGAGAACTATAAAGTCATATCTGTAATGTCAGAAGAAGTAAGAAGTCTGTTGCTCTCCAGAGGCATACACGAGGTGACCGATGAGTCCATTCACAGTCATTTTTTAATATTATGGTTGACAAGGAGAGTATTGAAACACATTGCTACCATATTTTTGAACTATCTTCATATAACCCCTCCCCCATTTCTTGTGTTCCAATTACTTTAGCTATGTGGAATGAAGAGAGAACGATATGTACATGTCTGAAAATCATTATAGTAGACAACTTCAAAATTATATGTAAAAACATCTATCAGGTAATCAGACCTAAGTATTGAGCACCATTGCAGAGCAAAGTATAGGGAAAACAAGGATGAAGGTGTTCAAAAGAAGTTGAGATAGTGACATTCTTCTTGTATTAAACTCTGGGCCTTCTGGCCTTCTAGGTTTTCTGGGTTGCTTCCTGATCTTGCTTGTATCCTCATTTGTCACAACTTAGCTTTTTGTAATGGCTCTGTTAGATCCTTATAAGGATCTGGGAGGGGATTCCCAGGGCGGGAAATCCCCGATCCAGGATTGGTTACATTGTT
>JANHFO010003905.1:173304-191481 GCA_032468095.1 Pareas carinatus
AAGCCTCTGAATGGAAGTATGGATTTAAAGGACTTTTCCTTAAGAGCATCGATTTAACTGCAGGAGGAATTTTACTATTGTTGGTGTTAGAAGGGTGTAATATTTTTCAAATGGACTGGGGGGTTGCCACTTCCTCTTCTAATGAGGAAGGAATATTGATATGCTTGCCATCTTGAGTTGTATATAAAAAGACAAGATAAACATTAAAAAATCAACTAACCTAAGTCAAATTGTTATTTTAAAATTAGCAGAGATATCTGCATTATGCCTTTATAGGACAAGCTCTGCCTCTGTTGTACATGGCTACAAACAACTCTGAATGTGAGATATCCTATCCAGACTGAAGAATGAAAGGTATAACATATATTCAAATCAGCACTGATACCTCCATGGTTTGACATTCATTTTTTGTTCCAATATTTTTACACAGCTGATTACCAGATTTATATACTAACTGATTTGTTTAGGTGCCTTCAGGTTGGTATTAATGCTTAGCAGGATAGACCCTCTCCAGGATAATCTGTCCCTAATCTGGCCTTTTAGGGCTCCCAACAGCTCACCAATCAATGCTGTAATTGACTCCATCAATCATTGCAGGTCATTCTCTTCTATTTTCTTCCACTTTTCCCAGTATTATGGACCTCTCAGGGGATCTAGGTCTTTGTTTAATGTATAGTAAATAAAATTTTAACCTAGTCATTTGGGACTTCACTAAAGACTCTGGATTGATTTGTTCTATCATCCATTTGCTTGCATTCTTGGCTATCCATGGTATTTTGAGGAATCTTCTCTAATACCAAGTTCAAAATAAATTTAAAGAACAAGCAATTGTAACAATAATAAAAGCTTCCATATTTTTTTTCTGTCCAGTTTCTTCACCATTGCTTTCATGAGTTGGATAATGCCAGTTTAAGGCAGAATAAAAAATGACACAAGACTACGATCTGTAAAAAAAAGTAGTCTAATCTTCGTGTATATTCCTGGCATTTTTTGCTCATCTCTCTCAGTGTTAGCAGTTAAGAAGCTCTTTCAAAGCCTGGTTGCAATAGAAAAAGTACTTCTGGAGGGATCAGATTATTTATTATCACAGGGCCCAAAGCTCTCTCACTAATTCAAAAGTTTAAATCAATAATAAACAATGAGGGTGTAATCCATTAGCTAATTCTGTTTACACTTCCTGATCATGGAGCCTCACGTGTGTTTCACCTCCTTTCTTATCTATGATTATCCAGAATGGCTTCAGAGAGTCTGCGGTAAACAACAACACCTAAGTCTTAACCTTCCTTGCACACAGCTTTTGTCACATGCTCACCTTCTTAAGACAGAGCTAGCCTTCCCTTGTAAAATGACACCACTGTTGCTCATTACAGCCTTTTAGCTTTTCATCAAAATTTACACTACTTTAGACCTCATTCTAAGAAAAATTTCCAACACTAACAAATATCCACCATCATCACTACAAAGACGTAGCACAACAAAGTCAGCAGAGGGGAACTATGCTAAAATCTCTTCTAAACAGGAAAAGGAGGTGGCTCTGTGGCTTTATGATGCTAGAGATGGTCTTTGCTCCAGCAGTTCATGTCCTAGCGCCCCATGGAGGGGTGAGATCCCATCATTGGCCTCAGTCTCTGCCCACTAGCAGTCTGAAAGCATGTTATAGTAGATAAATACTTCCCACTTTGATGGGAAAACAAGCCAATGCTTTTCTTGAAAATTTTTTGAATTTATTTAAATTTCTATACCACCCTTCTCCCTGAAGGGACTCATGGCGGTGTAGAGCCATTTAAAACAGAAACATATCAAATACAGTTTTAAAAATAATTAAAATACAATATATAAAGGTGGCTAAAATTTAAAAAACTGAGATCTAAAACCAATTTAAACCAAAATTTAAAATGTTTAAATCTAGTTTAACATTTAAAACAAGAGAGGTGTCTTTAGGCCAAGCCGGCCTGTATAAACAGGTGGGTTTTTGTAGCACGGCGGAAAGCACGGAGTCAGAAATAACACTAATCTCTGGAGGGAGGTCATTCCAAAGGGAGGGAGCTGCCACAGAGAAGGCTCTCCCCCTGAGGGTCGCCAGCCGACATTGTCTGGCCGATGGCACCCTGATGAGACCCTCTCTGTGGGAGTGAACAGGTCAGTGGGAGCTATTTGCTGGCAGAATGCGGTCCTGTAGATAGCTGGGTCCTAAGTCCTTTGTGCAGATGGTCAGATCCCTGCCGGCATTTGACCTTCCCAGATGTGATGTCTGTTTGCGAAGTAACTTTGATGGAGGCAGAAAGCCCCAGATGCTGCTGCAGGATGCTGTTCCTCTTGCTCTCTGTGTAGAGATAGCTAATTCCCTGTAGTGCACCATGGGTAGCATGCAAACATGAACTAAATGGTAGTATTAGACAGCCCAATAACTACTCTGTATTAGCATTGTAGTTTATTGGCTAATGTAACATCACCATACAAAAAATAAATAAATACTTCTTTTAAACAAAATCTATGTAAACATGGTGGTCTTCTTCTTCCTTCAGCTAATCTTCTTAATGAGATGAAGATTTGTATTGTAATAAGATTGTTACATATATGTTACAGAGAGAGTCAGGCGTGGCTCTGTTTAGCAAGAATACAATCATGTTGTATTCATTAGATTTTTCTCTCTCCTTCTTTGGATAACTTATCATATTGCACTTCCCATGAAATAAAAGGCAGAGACCTAAGAAACACAAGTCCCTAATTTATATACATAAAGGCCAAAAATATCTTCAATCAAACTAGCCACTCACATTTTCTTCCAGCCTCATTGTCTTCACTTTATAAATCATGTAACAATCAAAACTTCATAAAGCAAACAAAACAACAGACATGACAATTCTTTAAAATAGCATAGATCATTGATTGGATTGAATTGATTGGTTGACTGATTGATCTGAAAGATTTATATGGTTGCCCTTCTTGTAAACACCACTCTGGACAGCTCACAACAACAATAAAACCGCAAACAGTTAAAATAAATAAACAAAATCAGAAGAAAAGCCAGGCATCCAACCCATTGCCTCCATCCACACCAGTATTTCTTAAAAGTGTGGCCCGAGGACCCGTTGGGATCCCCTAAGACCCTCTCATGGGTCCATGAAATCAAAATTATTGATCAGCTTATTTTGAAAAATAATACACAACATTAAAATCCCATTGAATCATTCTGAGAAGCAGTAGGAGCAGAAAATGTATCGTCTTTAATTTTAAATATGATACATATTGATAAACATGACCCATGCAAGCTGAAGTTCTTCTGGGGTATCCATAATTTTTAAAAGTAAAAAGAGTTCTGAGAGAAAAGGTTTAAGAAGCACTGACCCATACAATCCCAAGAGTCAAACTTTACTGTTCCTGGGGCCCTGTGAACCTCCAGGGAGAAATGACGATACCGTATTTGACCGAAAATAAGACTGGGACTTATATTAGCTTTTGCTCCAAAGGATGGAATGGGGGTTATTTTCCAGTTAAGTCTTATTTTGGAAGAAATATGGTACTTGATGTGTCCGTTTTGCTGACGATCTTTACTGGGGCTTATTTTGGCGGTAGGGCTTATATTACGAGCATCCTGAAAAATTATGCTACGACTTATTTTCCAGTTAGGTCTTATTTTCAGGGAAACAGGGTAGCTGTCATTAAAAACACAGAGAAAGGGACAGGTTTCTTCTCAAACCTTCTAGAATGTAATCATGGTACGAAATAAATATATTTAGATTATGGAGAGAGTTTTTGCATTGCCTCACCTACCTCTTTAAAGGATCTGTCTGATAATTTTCTACTTAACTTCCAGATGTGATTTGGATCACTCAGAAAATCGTCCAATAGGTTAAGATGGAAACAATAAAGGTAAGCAAGAAAATAATTAAAGCAGGGAGTGGAGGCACTGTTACCATGCCAGCCAGGTTTCAAAATGTTCCATTGGTAATAACTAAGGATTATTAGCTCCTTACAAAACACAAACATATATTTAATGTAGTGACACAGCATGATTAGCGTCATGATAACACCTGGCAAAATCTGTTTTCCTTGCTACAAGGGATGGCTTTAAATAGAGGCAATCCTCATTCAGTGTCATTCAAAGTTACCACAGTGTTGAACGAGAGGACTTATGACCGCTCCTTGTGGTTGCTTGTGTCGCAGAATTGTGGCGATCGCCATTTTCAGCCTTCACTGTTGGCTTCCAACAGGCAAAGTCAATGGGGAAATGGTCAGGGTGTCATAAAGGCTGATCACATGACCACCTGGGATTCTTCTAACACAGCTGTCAGCATGGTCACGTGACATTGCATTTTATGATCACATCACTTAGCAACAGAGTCGCCGATCCCAAGTGCCATCCTTAAGGAAGGACTACCTTTAATGCCATTCTCTTGCATGAGCCTTGATTTGAAAGCATGCATTTACTTCCAAATAAGTATGCAAAGGATTATGCCCTAATCTGCATTGATGTCCTCAGATTTAGGGCATAGACATGCTGTACTTGTCAGATGTTCCTGCCCTGCACTCATGATAGTTTAAATCTAAGCTGTGTTAAGAAACACCTATTTAGATTAAAATGTTTGGCTACACCTTGAAAAGGAGCTGGCTACCATGTCCTCCCACTGGTCAATTCTCTACTGCTGGTCCTTCCCACTTTTCTGTCCAATGGTCAATCACTTTCTTTCCTGTCTTGGTAACAGGCATACATAACTATATAATATGTATGTGTGCGCACGCGTGTGTGTATGTTTTTGTAGATTTTCACAGGTACAGGTATGTAGATCCAGGTGTGTTCAGGTCTTTTCCCGTGTAGAGTGGAAAGTCTCTTGGCGATGTTTCGGCAAGGTCTCACTTGCCATCTTCAGGCTGGTACTTTTGACTTCTTGCTAGTGTGTGCACACACACACACACACACACACACACACACCTATATACTATATTTATACATATATGCATGCATACATATACACATATATACGGTTATATATACTGTACCTTCTTGTCTTGCCTTCTATAAAATTTACAACATTTAATCATTGGAATTTTAATACATTCCTATAAAATATCTGGTTTTAACAGAGTAATGTTGTTTTTTTGTAATACAGGTAGTCCTTGACTTGCAGCAGTTCATTTAGTGACCGTTCTAAGTTGTAATGGCACTGAGAAAAGCGAGGTATAACTGTTTTTCATACGTGTGACTCTTGCGGCCTCCCCACAGCCGTGCGTGATCAAAAGTCTTGATGCTTTTGGCAGCTGATTCGTATTTATGAGGGTTTCAGAGGGCTGAGGTGGTGATTCCCTTTGGTGACCTCCTAACAAGCGAAGTCAATGGGGAAACCAGGTTCATTTAACAACTGTGTTACTACTTAAGAACTGCAGTGATTCACTTAACACTTGTGACAAGAAAGGTCATAAAATGGGACAAAATTCACTAAACAAATGAACAAAAGTTTTGGGCTCAATTTTTAAAACGTTGTAAGCTGCACTGGGTCAGCTACAGTATGTATGAGTTGGACAGCTATATAAATCTATGTGATAATGTAATAAAATTAATGGTTTCCTACTTTGTTAGTAGTCTGACTTTTGTACAGATTATCTGCTAATAGTTTAAAATTTAATTTCTTTTTAGACTGTTGACAGGCCAAAGGATTGGTATAAGACAATGTTCAAGCAAATCCATATGGTTCATAAGCCTGGTATGTATAATTTCTACTTTTTGCTTCCTTTTTTGTAGACTTGCTAACAGATTAGAATTTTTTATAGATGCTTATTTTATTGTTTATTTATTGATGTGATTCATCCAACCTCAGTCCACAGGACTGTTAGACTGATGATAGGTATTAAAAAACATAAAAAAGAAACACTAATATCCAATAATTAATTATAAAAACAACTACAACCATTTTTATCTATGTGTTTGCTCCTTTATTTTTATTATTAGTATTATAATTTCCATTTTCACAGCTGCTTGCTCTTTCACAACTGCGGATGTCTTACAACATTGAAAACAGTGTAGAACTAATTGTCCTATAGACTGGATTAATATAGGCATCAATGAACAATAAACAATTCTCAAAGACCTCTGGAAGAGCCAGTTTCTGGAAAACCACAAGAGTTAGGACTGTTCTTGCCTTAGGAACAGGCTGTTCCATAACAGGGGAGCTCTCATGCCTTCAACTAGGTCCTCTCCTACTGCACTACCAAGTGGTTGGGAACTCTTAGTAATACTCCCTGGCTGCCTGAACTCAACAGCAGAAATGATCAGAGAGTATCTTACAGACCCAGGCCCTATGACATGTAATGTCTAGGTACTTCATCTTCAATCCAGTAAGTCTCTTAAACACACTTCATTATTTTTTTCCAGTTAAAGAAAAACTCCTACTTAATGGTCTTTTCAAGAAGAACAGAGTGAGGGGCTTAATATGAATGTATTGAGGTGACCCAACAAAGCAAATTTGCATTTGCATTCCTTGGAATTAGCAACGCTTGAATCCCATTGCTATTGTTTACGGAGGCAACAAAGCACTTTAGCTGCTTCAATAATGGGAAGAAATTGAAGCTTTTCTCTGCACGTTCATTAGAGTTCATTTGTGGCATCTTAATTTGAATTCTGAGTGAGTGGAAGTCTAGTGCTATACCACATCGAATAAACAGGAGAATAAACACTACCAACAGTAAATATTTATCAAAGGGGAGAATTTAAAACTGACTTTCTGTGGATAAATGGACAGGTATTTCACTGCTATAACATTTGTCTTTCTTTTTGTAGATGATGACACTGACATGTATAATACTCCATATGCATATAATACTGGTAGGAATTATTCCTTCCTTTCACACGAGTCTTTTCTTTTTAGTGCCGGCAACTTCTAACAGTATCTAACCCCACTGTATCATGCTCTATTCTACTTACATAACTTCTTTTATCACTCTATCGAGTCTCTATACAATATATGGTTTTGTTTCATTTTTTCCAGATATCAAAAATTAATGGTTCTTTTCATAAATAATCTAATATGTATTATTAATTTTGTTTTTTATTTGTACTGGTTGAACAAGTTTTACTATAGAGTGGAGAACACTTGAATACACAGTAATGTCTTAAGACAACTCATTAGAGCAGAGTCTGGAAGCATAGTATCTGCAACAACTTTTCCATAAGATCTTGTCTTGAAGATAGCAGCATTGAAGGCTACTGCTTTGTTTCTATGCACCACATGAAGGATGTTCACAACCCAAAAAGGCATATATTTTGCCCCACTTCGAGGAAAGAGCATGAGCATTGAAATCACTCTTAATTTTCATCAGATTTTAAAGCAAAATATAGTTCCATTCATTTCACTAACATGGACAATAGGTTAAGAATACATTGAAAAAAAATGAGAAAATATTTTAAGTTTCCTATAAATAACAGGAAACCGACTTGAAATGTGAATATTATTCCTGGATTCAGAATGATGCAAAATTACCACTGGACATAGCATATATTTTAAATGTCATCTCAACTTCAACTTTATGTTGCAACTTTATGTATTCATTTTCACAAAAAAATAATTTTCATTCAATATGATAAAACTGGGTAGCATTTTTAAGTATTAATAATTATTACTAACAAGAAAGGTTTTATCTTTTAGCAATTTTAATAAGGCAGGAATATACAAGCAAATATATAAATTTATTTATATCAATTTGTGTCCTTTTGAGTTTTGAATAATGGTCAGGAGACAAGTTAAGTAATTACTAATTGCCATTAGTAATTATTTGATTTGATCTCATAGTTCAAACAAGTTTCATTTTTCATCAGTGCAATTTGTTTTTTTTCCTATTCTTTATTCTTAACAAACTATCTTTAAACTATCAAAGAGTTTTGGCTGCAGAAAGGGGAAATAGTTATAGACACAACAGCATATATTCTTGCTCGCCTACAGTTTAACTTCCTCCACAAGTGTTTTCTCAAACACTACTCCTGATTCAATAAGAGAGATCTCTCTATGTGGAAAAATATTGGACAAATGACTCGATCTGCTCGTTCCAACCATAGAGTTTCGGAATGATATAGAAGGGCAATTTTATCCCCAACAATAGAGTATGCATATATTAATACCATTGGCCTTGATGGTTTATGATGCTCAAGAGAGGGCACTATGAGCTATAAACCACCTATTTCAATGGTGATGAAAAAATATAGGCAACTTTATTTTGACATTAAATGAGTGATCATCATTATCTGGGAGATTCACATTGCATACCAAATTGGCAGAAGAGATCTAAATTAAGGCCACTAGCTTCTATCGAAAGTTAATGTGGAGCAAATAGAAAATACTTCCTTTTATTCAGCCGTGAAATTTTAGGTGATGGTAGGAAGGCTCCTTTTACTCAGTCCATATTTGAATGGACAATGTGTGCATGTGTGAATGTGTTTATTAGGTTGAATCAGTCCACTTCAGGATGAAGGCCTCTTCGTTGAATGGTTATGGACCATTAATAGAACAGATTGGTCCCGTAAGAATTACTAGATAGATGTTTTTCATGTACTCAGTCTAGAGCTGACTGGCCCAAATTCACCCACTCAGCTTCCATGCCTAAGGCAGAATTACATCTTGGTACCCCCCATTCCCTAACCCTATACCACAGTGCTGTGTGTGTTTGTCTGTGTGTGCATGTGTCTACCTTGGTCTGTCTAGTACTAATATTTAGGTTCTTTGTGATTGTGCTTTGTCTTTGACTAGGTAACTTCAGTCCATCACTTTCTGCTCAAGCACATCCTGTGGCAAAAACTCAGACATACAGGCCACTGACAAAAAGTACTTCTGACAATGGCACTGAAGCCTTTAAGGTCTCTTCACCTCCTCCACCTCCAGTACCACCAGTTCGTCCTTGGCAAAGATCTGCCCCAGAAAAGTAAGCCATGTATTACTTTATACTAATTAATCCAGAAGTGGCAAATTCAATACTGCTCTAGTGTGGGGGTCATTATTTCAGAGTTTTGTTTTGTATTCAGAGAGACAGCATAACTTTTCATGGAAGCACCTGATTGATGGACTGATGGACTGACTTTTTTATATATTGCCAATTTACAATGCAATCAAGATAATAGTACTATAAAATACTGTAATGCAGAAATAATCTTATTTAAAACCACATACCTATATTATCAATTATTATTACAAAATGTATAGATACATTGATTATCTCTTAAATGAATGCCCTTCTGAACAGCTCTGTATTAAAATATTAGTAGAAGACCGTAGTAGTGAGCCATCGGGATTTCAGGTTGGCAGTATGGGATCTACTTAAAATAGGTGATCCTATACATATCCAGCCATGGAGAACGTTTAAGGTCAAAACTGGTACTTTGAATTGTCCTCAAAAACCTATTGGTAGCCAATGGAGAGCCATCAGTTCAGCGTTATGTATATCTCAGATCATTCACCGATATTACAAATACTATTGAAACACCATGCCCTCAAATCCTCACAGTAACCTATAGGCAGGTTTGGCCACTCTTATCTCAAGGAAGGAAACCGTTCTTTCTAAATAAGGATGTTTGGGTATTGTGTGCCAAAGTAAGGAGCATGACAAAGAAAGAACCCTTTACCACTTTTATCACTATATCATCATATGAATATTCACTTCCAATCTTTGACTACTAATACTGTAGATATTTCTTCTGCTACTTATTTCCCAGAGCAATTCAGGATTTACAATAAGAGGCTACTTGAGAATAATTGACCTAGCACCCCTGCCATCTTTATATTCCAGCACTAAACCAGGGATTCAACTGAATTGTTTAAGAAGGAATCCATTTTTATCCAGAAGACACCAAAGCACACCACTTTAATAGATACTTCCACCTGCATAATTGAGGAATGATCTGGATGCAGCAAAGAATTATAAACTGTGTCTCCCATTCATGATGCAATTCAATCATGATGCAACTTCTACAAAGTGAAGGGTAGTTGTAATGGCGGACTATCTATGTCCATTGAGCTATCAGCAAGCTTTATTCTTTACCACTCCATTCACTCCTTTATTATCATAGACAAAGAAGGACTCAAACCTAGGCAGACAAATATTACTCATCCAGCTTTTGGTATTTGTTTGGTTAAAAGCAGTAGCTTTTTGCCTATTGATTTTTAAATATAACATTATTTCTTATGCTGATATGAAATGTAATTTTCTGTGTAGGAATCTTAGAAATTCCACTCAAAATCAAAAGAATCTCTATTGTGATGAAACTTTTATTCCAGTTTTATTAAAAAATAATTTGTTCTTTGTGATGCATGCATTGGATGTTAAATCAGTTGTCAATTTATTTTTATTTTTAGAAATGAGTGGGAGCCTCCCGATAGAAAAGTAGATACCCGCAAATTCCGTTCAGAACCAAGAAGCATTTTTGAATATGAACCAGGAAAGTCTTCAATCCTTGAACATGAAAGACCAGTGAGTAACATTTATCCATTTTATGCATAATAAATAATTCAGCAAAACATTTATTCTTTAAATCTGATGTGCTTTTGTTAAGTATAATTAGATGCTTTTAAGAATTACAAGACAAGTATTTTGTTCAAGAGACTTATTCCAGGAGTTGGATAACTATGAGTCTGCAGTACATCTGCTTTGACTCATGCCTGACTATGGACTGTCTTGATCTCTTGCACTTCCATGCAACTGATAAATAAGTTGAGTTCAGTTGCCTTTAAGGCATTTTCTCACATCCAGGGCAAAAGAATGCGCTAAAGACTTATCCACACAACTTGCTGTTGAGCACTTGTTTTGCTTCTTCTGCCAAGTTTTCCATTAGTTTTCACAGAAATCTTCTAGCATTCGTAATAGCACAGTTGTTGAAGAAGATCGCATGAAGATGGTGGAGATCTGGTCTTGATTCAGGGATCACCAGTAATAAATAATAAATTGCCCCCATCCCAATAATAGATTCCTAATACTGGGTTTCTTTCTTAGAATGTTTAATTAAAAAAGATACAAAGATGCAAAATTATTTGCTTGGAGTTGACTCAATATTTTTACCTTGGGGTTTGAGAATTCAGTGAAAAGAACATGCACATTCATTTTGTTGCATAGATTATAATACTGGCAAGCTTCTAGTCCCAATGTGGAAATGAGTAGATTTTTTTCATCATTCTTGTAATTTCATCAGCACATATAGAAGTAGCATGAGAGTTGTTACACATGTGAATAAAATCTTTGTTCCAAAATCCACAAATATGATTTTGTTATTACTGATATTTTACATATACCCTGTTTCCCCGAAAGTAAGACATCCTCCGAAAATAAGACCCACTTACAGTTTTGCCTCTCACTGAAATATAAGACCTCCCCGATAATAAGGCCTCAGACTTCTGGTTCTGGGCCGCCTCGGTATAAAAATAAGACATCCCCTGAAAATAAGACCTAGCGCATCTTTGGGTGCAAAAATTAATAGAAGACAGTGTCTTATTTTCGGGGAAACACGGTAACAGCATAGTGCAAACTAACTGATAACTAAAATTCTTCATTAGGATTTTTTTAAAACTAGGAATTAAATTAATGAAAAGCATGTTTAATGAGGCTGCAATCTTACATCTTAATACTTATTGCTAACCCTTTTAGTAACCCAAAGGGCATCTTTCACTATGTCTACTCATGAGTATTTAATTCATGCAGTAACTACTGTATGTTTATAGAAATATACATGCAAACTGTTTGCATTGTCATTGCCACATCTTGATCTAAACAAACTGATTCTAACTCGATCAGTATGGTTTATGCTGCTTAATAGGGAAGCAATAATTGTTCCTAAATATTTTAATTGTAAGATTAAATATATAGCATTTTGGAATTGCTTGCTTTTAAACATGGTAAATATTATTCAGAAACCTTAGCTTTTGTCTTGGTTGGTTTATATGCTAAATGTCAAAATTGATTATTAGTATTATTATCATCTTATGATGTTACCTTGTGACAGTAATATTTGGTTGTATTTTCTCATATTAGATATGCCATAAATTAGAATAGCCTTCCCTAACTTTGTATTCTTCAGATCCTAGCTGATAATTCCTAACACAACTGAAGAGTGTTAGATCAGGAAAGATTATAGTTTATACATTGGCAATCTTTTTCTTAAGATATATCTACAACACAAGTTATGTAAAAGTGGAGAACTTTTCATTTGTGCTGTAATTCAGCATATTTCACGATGAAATTATACTTGGGATATGTATTGTTAATAGAAGATGATATATGTAGCTCAGGGTTGAAACTTTGAATTCTTTTTTTAAATTTATTTTTAAGAAAAAACAAAACAGAAACAAACAAATAATTATGAGGTATTTCAATTGACATTGACCAGCTGGACATACATTTCAGATATCTTTCATCAATGCTTATTAATTTTGCTAGTATAATTTAATATCTACTCCTTCCATCTCTTATCTAAGCATCTATGCAATTTTTAAATCCATTTTGAACTTCCTAAACCTTTTAGATAATTTCATATTTTATAAATCCTTCTGTATAAATACTACACAATAACAAACTTATCAATTTTTCATATCACCTGCTCTTTTAATTTCTTATCTCATCCTCCATTTTTTGTTTCTCTTTCAGCATCTAAATCCATTTTAAACATCCTGAACCTTTTAAATAGTTTCACATTTTATAAATCCTTCTATATAAATCACTACACAATAACAAACTTATCAATTTTCTATCACTATAAAATAACACTTATCAATTTTCCCTATCTCCTGCTCTCATAATCTCTTATCTAATCCTCCATTTTTTGTTTATCTTTCAACATTTAAATCTATTTTCGACATCATGAACCTTTTAGGTAATTTCACATTTTTATAGAACATCCTATATAAATCACTACACAATAACAAACTTATCAATTTTCTATCGCTTCTGTTTCAAATTCCTGTATATTTACATCTATATCAGTTCTATTTTTCATATAAAATGTACTATTTTTTAATCTTCAAAGTTCAAGTCAATTTTAAACATCCTAAACCATTTAGTTAATATCATATTTTAAAGACCACTCTCAAATTTCTCAATTTTTGCATCATAGCAATTTTTCAATTATATCAATGGTCACTTGGAGTCATATCCTGATTTACTACTAAAATTCTAGAATTTAAATTCCAATCATTTATGATATTCTTATTTGTCCAAATTTTTTCCATATCTCCTACATTTGAATTTGCTTTTCATCAAGTATTATGTCTGCATCTCTCAATATTCTCAGCATTTCCCCTCATATTTCCTCAAAAATCTCAGAAGTGTTTCTGTTAAAATGTTGTATCTCCTTAAATATATTTTATATATTCCATCTGTTTCATTATTCATTTCTCCAACTACACTGTTCTTTACCTTACTCGGCATAGTTAGCACCCTTCTTTTTAACTCCTCTTGCCTTTCATTGACCAACTTTTGAAATTTTATGTAATAGTTAAATCTTTCCATTTTGGACATAATCGAATCTTCAAATATTTGCTTTTTTCCCTTCTGTTCCTTCCATTTTTGTATAAAAATCATCCATCTTTTCTCTAACTTCTTCCCTTTTAATTTTTTTTGTGTAATCATGTTTCTTTGTTCATCCAACTTTTGTTAAATCTTTTTTTAAGATTCCTCAGCTTGTTGATTCATCATCTTCTCAAAGGATTGTTGAAATGTCATTAACATCACTTGAATACTTTTCTCCATTTGTCTTGTCTTTATATTTCTTATGTAGAGAATCTTCTTAACACTTTGCTCACTTTGCAACAAATTTTACACAGTTTCGTTTCTTTATAAGTTCAAATATTTACTTTCTTGTTTCAACAAAACAGTTCACAGCTGTTCTTTCATGGTCAGGCTTTCCACTTTCACCACCAGATGTCACTTTCACTTTTAAATAGACATCAATGAAAATCTTAAAAAGCTTTTCCAGTAATAAAATATGGATATATCACATTCTTTTAAACTTTAATATTAGTTTAAATTATTTTCCTCTTTCTAGAGTCTTTATTTCAGTTCAAAATACTTTTGTAGTTAATAAGTCCTTCTGAATTCTGTCGCCATTTTTTTGATTTCCAGATAATTATTTCTTTTAAAATCTTCTTTTTAATCAGGTAACATTCTTTTTGAAGTAGGAATTTTGGAACTCACTCAGGTAGCTGTTTGTTGATTTCATGCCTCTTTTGTGGCTTGGCTTTCAAGCGGCTTCATTTTTGCTTCTCAGCTCGTCTGCAGCTGGATGCTGTCTCACACAGCCGGCTTCATAGACCTTCAAAGGGGTCTCTTCTCAGTCCCAGGGTGGTCTCCACGTTCCCTGAGACCGCAGAACATCCCCTCTCCTCCGTTATCTCTACAGGGTAACTTTGAACCTGAAACCATCCCGATCTACTAAGTGTCAAGCAATCCAGCTCGGAAGCTTTTCCAAGCCTCTTGCTTCATTGCTGCACTGATTGCCGGAAGACCAAAATTTTGAATTCTTGATGTTCACTTAGTTTGATTGTTTTGGCTGACTGGGAATTAAAGTCCACCCGCCTCCAGATTGGGAAATCCTGCTCTATTCTATATTGACCTTCTGGAACACATGCTACATGAGATCAGGATTCCTGCTTCTGAACACACATATCTATTCACTCACACAAACACACATACACCAGAAATAAAGAAATACCTATACAAAGAGAGGCCTCCAACCTTTGCCAATCACAACACAATGGGTATAGAGTTGTTGAACTTAGTCTTATAGCAGATCTGCTGAGCCACTGAAACACAGCAAGCTGCCAACTTCCAAAGACTTCTGTGTATTCTGGATTGGCCGTGAGGGAGATATGCCACAAAAATGGAGACTTGCTTAGCAAATGATTAGTGGGATGTCTCAGTTTGTGTAAGTGAGGCTTATAAAGAGCAAAGGTTACTGTTCACTACCACTATTCTGTATCATGATTTATTGCATAAATTGCATACATTCTCTATTATGTAGTTCATCCTATATAATGTTTAGAGAATGTTAGATACTTTCATTCCTCTTGTAATATTTAAGCTAATGGTGGCAAAAGATCATGTCTAAGCGATGGTATTGTGGCATATTTTATATAATATTTAATCCCATGCAATTGAAATTATATTTTCTGCTTCTTCTCGTGAGCATTTGAGAAACCAAATTTCATCTCCAAAGTCAGCTTGTTAAATGTTGGATGAGATGAGATATTGGTAAGGGTAATACAGCTTTTCTTAGATTTAAATACACAAACATTTGCATCATTTTACATTTCAGTGACCTTTGCTTGTGCATCTATTAATTTTTAGAATATGAGCTTTGTTTCAATGCTAAAATTCAAACAAACTGAACTAATCAGCCATTTTAATGATGTACAGACTTTCCTGGGCTTAGAAATTTGGGGATTTGTTGCCTAGGATTATATTTACAAAATGTTTTATGGGAGTAGGAAGAAGGATTATTGTTGACACTTCTATGATAGAGTTTGTGTAATATGAGATAAACCTTTTAAAAATGTTTTCAATTGCAAATAGTTCCCAGATGGTAAATAAACAGAATCAGATAATCACCTGGGATTTCATTCATTTTAAGAAACATTTTATGGTTACTTAGATTCAGTGAATATCACTTTATCAGCTAGCAAAGTGAGATATAACCTTACGTCCTATTGGAAGTTATTATTATACTTAGTAGTTATCCTCCAGATATCAATGCCTGGCAATCTGACTCAAAATTGCGTGGGGAATTGCACAAACACTTATTCCTTTTTCATGAAAAGCATGAAGAGGTTGTGAACTTAATCAGAAGAATAACAAAACATGCTAGCCAGATGTATAGCCATTTTCCCTCTGGCTATCATTCCAGCCAAAATATTCTCCCATCACTTTTCTAAATTAGAGGTAATAGATATATATCCTCTAACTAATTTAACTTTGACTCAGGAATTTTTTCAATTTTACTCAAATTAAGCTTGGGAGTACAGTTGCCAAGTATTGTTTAATCCAAGCATTTTCCGGTTGTGAAAAGAATGAATTTTAAGGAATTATGATCTTATACAGTATTTATGCTGTTCAATGAATTGTTTTCTTTTTTGACAGTATTTAAACCTGTTAATATGAATAGAGAGCTTATTAGTTTCCATTGTATAACTAATGTTAACTTCATTTGCATAAAAGCTAGTATAGAGGATATAATTGGTTGTGACTTTTTTTGGCAGGTTAGTTGTGACACAGGATGAGCTGAAAAATTACTGGGGGCAAATGTACAGCTGGATTTTTACTCTAATGATCACTTTCTCACAGTTGTTGGAAATTTCATTTTTACATAGCTCAATCAGAAAGCCCCTTCTTATGAACGTCTCCCCGTGTCTCCATTCCCCTCCCCCCTCTTCCCACCATAAAAAATAGAGCTAGGATGGTGCAGTGGTGAAAAACGGTACTGCAGGCTATTTCTGCTGACTGCCATCTGCCATTAGCCATTAAAGTTCAGCAGTTTGATTCTCACTGGCTCAAGGTTGACTTAGCCTTCCATCCTTCCGAGGTCGGTCAAATGAGAACCCAGACTGTTGGGGGCAAGAGGCTGACTGTATTAACTGCTTAGAGAGCGCTGTAAAACACTGTTAAGCGGTATATAAGTCTAAATAATAAATAAATAAATAAACCACCAGATGAAGCTCAGCCGTGCTGTTTTTGTTATGAGTATCTATAACCTCTAGATATGTTGTTTCTACCAAGTTCATAACAAATAAAATTAATTACCATATTGGTCTAAATTCTTGGATTTACAATCCGCCTAGAGGGCATACGTTTCTGGAAGGTTATTCTAGAAATCATTCTAGTTTGGGAAAAGCAACTCCACAAAGTTTTTTCTGGGGGGGGATGCCTGGAAAAAAACAACTATGCATATATTTTTCCAGAAATAAGGATAGTGACACAAGGGGCCAAAGCATGGCTCTTGCGTTGTTTTTATTATTCTGATTCTGTGTTTCCATGGCATTGTCTTTCAGACAGAAGAAAATCTGTTTAGAACTATTTCTCTTCTTCTTCCTCCTCCTCCTCCTTCTTTTTCTCCTCCTCCTCCTTGAGGACAGGAAACACTAGCATTCATCAAGAATAAAACACTTCTAGCTCCTGCAGGCATTGTGTCCGCAATCGGCATTCCTATCAGTATTCAGGAAAATGTATTAAGGAGCCAAGAAAAAAAGAAAAAAACCAATTCTAAAGTTATGGCATCAGTCAGCAGTTGTGACTAAATTGAAAGAAACCTCAGCTATCCCTGCCCTTTTACCTGTGCATCAAATATAGGATGGAAGATGCTACAGTATTTAGCATTCGGGCTGCTTGTAATGTGAATCGTATTGTCAGAACTTTCAGTGTAAATTTTCAGCCTTGAAAAGTAAAGTTCAGCCTCAGCATTGCAAACTCATTTCTGCATGTAGCTCTCAGCCTACAAAAGGTTCAGAACACCGAAAACCCGTTGCAGGCTGCCCTCTGCTGTCTGCTGGGAGGAAAAAAAGAGTACTTACCCACCAAATGCTGAATTTTTATTTATTTATTATTTATAACACGTATAGGGCACCCATCTTACCTCAAGGTAACGCTGGATGGCTTGCAATCATAAAAAAAATTAAACACTGTATAGATTTAAAACATAAATAAATTGACACAAAATCCACATCACTGCAGCTCAATTAAGGACAGCTCCATGGCATAAGACCCAGCTATCTACAGGACCCCATTCTGCCGGCAAATACCTCCCACCGACCGGTTCGCTCCCACAGAGAGGGCCTCCTCAGGGTGCCGTTGGCCAGACAATGCCGGCCGGCGACCCCTAGGGGGAGGGCCTTTTCTGTGGCGGCTCCCACCCTCTGGAACGACCTCCCCCCAGAGATTCATCTTATCTCAGATCTCCATGTCTTCCGCCGTGCTATAAAAACTCACCTATTCACCCAGGCCGGTCTGGCCTAACCGCACCTTTCTCCACTTAATAACCACTATTAATTTTATTCTATTTTATAATTTTTATCTGGTATAAATTGGTTTTAAGGATTATTATTTTAAATTTAGCCATTCCTGTATATATCTTTTAGGAATTGTAAGTGTTGTACATTTTTATTCATTTTTTTAATCTGGCTGTGCACCGCCCTGGGTTCCTTCGGGGAGAAGGGCGGTTAGAAA
>JANHFO010003905.1:211252-221966 GCA_032468095.1 Pareas carinatus
ACCCTGCCCCCCAGCAACTTAATTGAAGCTTATTTAAATATTACACATTTTAAGTGTGATATTTGCTCCTGCTTTTGAGAGAGAGAGAGAGAATGAGAGAGGGAGAATGAGAGAAAGAGAGAGAAAGAATGAGAGAAACAGAGAGACAAACACACACACAGAACTAGAGAGAAAAGAAGAGAATGAGACAAAGAGAGGGAGAGAGAAAGAGAGAGAGAGAGAGAAAGACAGAAAGAGAGAGAAAGACACACACACACACACACACACAAAGACAGAAAAAGAGAGACAGAGAAAGTGACTGAGACAGCGGGGTGAGCCAGCCAGCCAGCCAGTCAGCCAGGGCTGAGAATGGAAATTGCTCACCCACCTTCGGCTTCTCCTGGTCCCGGGGTACTCTCCCAGTATCCAGGCGGCTTCTCCGGAGGCCCAGGAGGCTTCTCTGGGGGGCAGTAGAATGCTCTCTGACCACTTGGGCAGGTTCTCCAGGAGGCTTCTTCACCAGTGGCGGGAATACCCCACCGCTCATTCTCCTGCCAGTGGGGGGCCTCTCCTCTGGCCTGCTGCTAAATATATTTTTTTTAAACTTTCCTGGGCGAAGGCCCGCTCGCCAGCAGAGATGGCTCAGCGTGCCGGCTGTGGCACGCATGCCATAGGTTCACCATCACTGCCCTAAATCTGACAGAAATCTCTTAATTTTTAAATAAAGAGACGCCTTCTCTCGTGGGCCTTCCAAAGAGGCTTCTCCCTCATGACCTGAACTGCCCTGTTATCGTGTGAAAATCTCTCTTGCAGAGTTGTGTGCTTAGGGATGCTTCAAAGGTTAATGAAGAGGGGGGTTTTTTGGACAATGTGCTACGAAGGAAGAAAACTTCCTTGGTGAACTTCCTTGATCAGCACAAGCAGTTTGAAAAGCAAATACAACCTTTGGACCCTAACCTTTCCCACATATTTTTGCTAGGTAGGACTAGCATTAGACAATTTTTTTTATCTTTCTGTTTATCCCAATACAGTTTCACTGGAAGAGGAATTTCCACTCTTAACTGGCAGATTAGGATTGTGGCATGTACAAAGAGACGCACAATTCATCTTTCCATTGAAAAACTCATTTAGAAAGCCACTGATTTCTATGAATGGTGCCTCAGTTTACTTTAAAGCCTGAACCTTTATGGGAAGCATTTTGACCTAGGGACTCCTTGACTCCTTTTAATTGTTCGCTTTCATTAATACTCCATTGCAGTTAAGGAATTTGTCCCATTGCTCTATATTGTACATATTTGTGCTGGGACAGCAATTTTTCATCTGTAATTGAGTGTTACCTTTCAGGGAGATAAAGTCGTTCTTCTTAGACGGGTTGATCAGAACTGGTATGAAGGCAAGCTCCCGGGAACAAATAAGCAAGGCATCTTCCCAGTGTCCTATGTGGAAATCAAAAAGAGCATGGTCAGAGGTGAAAACGATTATCCTGTTCCTCCAATACCCCAGAGCTACTCGAGTGACAGAATCCACCCCTCGGCTAAGGTAAGAAATGCGTTGTTCTCTGTGCCATCTTTAGAATTGAATCCCATGCACAAACATTGGTTATCAATAAATATTAGTACTTATTGATTTCGATTATAAAATTTATCATAAGAATAAATGATGCCGTTTTTATTTTGCAGTGAAGATTGCAGTGTTTTCCATCTCTTAGGTTATCTTGATTTTTTAATTAATTAATTTATTATTTACTTATATACCGCTTATCAGTGCTTTACACAGCACTCTCTAAGCGGTTTACACAGTCAGCATAATTGCCCCCCAACAATCTGGGTCCTCATTTGACCGACCTCAGAAGGATGGAAGGCTGAGTCAACCTTGAGCTGGTCAGGATCGAATTGCTGAACTTTTGATGGCTAATGGCAGATGGCAGTCAGCAGAAATAGCCTGCAGTACCACTCTTCACCACTGCACCATCCTGGCTCTATTTTTTATGGTGGGGAGAGGGTGGAGGGGAAGGAAGACAGGGGGGGACCTTCAAGAGAAGGGGCTTTCTTGCTCTGCTCTGGAGACCTTCGCTGGAGAAGGGACAGGGGATCCAGCGCATTGGGGGGAGTACTGAGGGGGCCATTCCAAAGAAGAGGGAAGGCCAGGCCAACTTGGCATTGCACAGGCTCAGCGGCATTGGAGGGGCATAGGCAAGAGAGGGATTCCCTTGGAGACGCAGTGCTTCGGGTGGCTTCTCCCCGCCTTGCCCTGATTGCAGGCAGGGTTGGCACGCTTGGTTTGCAGGCTGCGTGATGGAGTTCGAGCCGGGGGGTTCCAGGATGGAGAGAGCAGGGGGATTATGAGCAGGGGGCGGGGAGGTTGTGAAGTCAAGAGCCAGTTGCAGGTTGCTGGGAACCTTTGCTGCTCAGCTGGCCTCCTGCCCCGCCCCCTGCCTGGTGTGCCTTTGGCTCGCCTTCAGCTGCACAGACCAGTTGCTGACCCTCTGCGGACCGGGTGTTCCAGGGCAAAAGTGTCCAACCCTGGCAGCTTTAGGATATGTGAACTTCAACCACTAGAATTCCCAAGCCAGCCATACCTTAAAGGTCCATATGATCCTTAAAGTACGTAGGCGCCAAGCCATATAGAGATTTTAAAATCAGAACTCATTCTTTGAATTCCACTCAGAACCAGTCTAGTATCCTGAAAAGGACCGTATCGTCTGTCATCCTACTGGATTTTGCCAATCACCCACTACAATTTTGACCTGTTGCAGGTTTTGACGAGTTTTAAAAGGCAGCCCCGCGTAGAGAACACCTTGCCTTCTACTTGCAGGGTGACTACAGCATAAACAGTAAGGCCTTCTCACAACTGCTCACTAGCTAGAACTGCGATGAACAGCCAGTAATGCCATCTTATTAGGGTTCAGCTTTAACCTGTTTTGTCCCATCCATATCCCATCTGTCTCCAGATAGTTGAATGAGATTTCTGTAGCCATTTTAGCTGGGCCTGCGATGGCAATATAACGCTAGGTGTCAAGAGCCTGTTCATATCACATTTCAAATAGCTAAATGACCTTTCCCACCAGCTTCATTTGTGAGGAAGTGGGGAGGACTGGCACTGTGGCACCCCACGAACGGGGAGCATATGGGCCACCACTGCCATTGATGGGGATTGCCCACTGAGGTAGGAATGCAAATACTGCAGAAAAGAGCCGTTGACCACCAAACCATGTAGTCCAGGACATCATGTTTGATGGTAACAAAAACTACTGGAAAGTTAAGTAAGACCCGTGGATCACTTTCCCTACATCAAGATCCTGAGAAATGCCATCCAACTAAAAAGGCTAAAGTTTTCTCCATCCCATGCCCATGCCTAAACTCTAATTGAAAAAGTTCTAGATAATCCACTTTCTATAGATGGTCTCTGGTTGCATCCGAATGTGCTTTTTACAACATTACCGGAAGGGAAAGTCGGAGACCAGACAATACTTGTCAAACACTTCTGGATCCAGGGAGGATCTATTAAGGAGAATAATCTCTCAGAATCAGGTCATCATACTGTTAGATGGATTGAATGCCATGCTGCCGCAATGGCTGAGGAACAACGTCCTCATCTTCTTCTAGTTGGGGGAGGTCGGTCAGTTCGTTTGATTCTATGAAGCAATCAAAATGCTCCATGTATGCATCCCAAGACTCCGTGGCTGGGTTGATAGGAGCAGCCATTTTTTCAGAGCTCTTTTGTCGCTATTTGAAAACGGTACGCTGTTCTTCAGTTCCCGTCCGACCTCCTGGTTGGCTCTGGCTCAGGCCGCTCACGGATTTTCAGCGACTCAGCTCAGTTGCCTGTTCGGCCTGTGTTCCTGTGGCCCACTTCGTCACCAGTGTTAGATGGGTTCAACCGTAAGGAAGAGGCAGGAGCCAACAGTCCCCGTATCTCTTTATTATATACAACGTAGCCAAAGACAACGAGCTACCAGCTGGCTGCTTCCCTTTATACAGTTTGTATTGAGGCAGCCAACCAATCAGCGATCAGGGATTTCCTGCGGTTAGGTGTGATCTGTGATTGGTTGGTCAATCCTTAACAATACACTCACCCGGCCTATTTTGAAACAGGAAAGGCGTAGACTAAGCCCTCAAGTGTCTGAGGTCATACCAAAGTGGACTCTTTCCACTTCCTGCACTCTTTGCCTGTGAGATGCCCTGAGTCCTTCGGGAGAAGGGCGGGGTATAAATAAAATTATTCTATTCTATTCTATTCTATTCCTCAAAGTCAGGAAGCAAGGAGGAAGCACAGATAAGGGAGCTATACAGTGCTCCTGATACTATATCAGGCTGTTCATCAGAGGCAAAATCATGATGAATCTGAGTGTTGGTAATATGCTATGCAAAATTGCAGGAGATCTTCCTGTTTATTTTTCTCTAAAAGGGGATTTACCAGCTTAAATAAGGCCACCAACCAACAACCTGCAGCAAGTAGCATTCGATTATAAATTACTGAATAAGCATGCTTTACCTGCAAGATTTCACGTATGTATCATTGCTCGGCTTGGATGAAAAAAGGATAGTTTTCAGTGACAAAGAAAGGAAATAATAATAACGAGCGTGAATGATAATCGCTTTAGGGTTTTCCAAAGAAAAAAACAATTAAGATATTTCTCACTCTTCAGCTGATGCTTTCATGCTTGGGTTGTGAAAGGAGGGGAGACTTGAGAGATTCCTGGCCCAACTATGCAGTTTTCCAGCACTCAGACTCACTTCCATAAAATGTCTCCGTAAAAAGGTGTGACTCAAACTAGAATTGGGTGACTTCTTTGTACAAGTACAACAGTAATTAATGCACGTTACTTACCTGTTTGCACAAACATGTAGTCAATGATGCATGTACAAACATGCACAAACATATAGTTAATATACTTTTGCCCATAGATTTTTCTAGTATTGGGGATCAATAGGAGCCCATCATATTTCAGTCTGCACTTTACCAAGGAAGTTGGTGTATATCTGCCTGCTGATACCCAATAATGAATGCAGTCCTGTTTTGTTTCAAATCTTCATGGAAACTTGTAGCTCTTCAGTTTTCCCTGTCCCTGACTTCCACTTCTTGCTAAGCAAGCCTTATGCATAATGCCAGAGATGGAGACAACATACAAAAAATCCAATGACTTTATAGTAAAACATGTAAATGTACTAGAATTGTATTTATAACATATTAGTAATTTAATAATATCTTTGTGTCCAAAAGCAGTTATCGGGTGAAGATTTCTATTTAAAATTGTTCTTTCTACTTAAAATATATGTATTTTCTGACTACAAAATAGGATAATTTTTCTATTTTTCAAATTTTGCTCAGCATTTTGTGCCTATTTACATGAAATGGAGCCATGGCTGTCATTGTCCATATCAAATCTATGTGACTTTTAAAATAATGCTAATTATCGCCAAGTTCATAATTCCTTTTTTAAAGTTTATAAAAGATTTCTTCTTCTGTCTGTGTGTCTCAGTAACAGCTGAGATCCATTCTATATTATTTAAATTCTGTTTTAAGGACTAAGAATCATAACTTTGGGTTCCTGTGTAATTAATTCAAAATATCCATTTTCTCCCCGGGTACCTAAATTCTATACATAAAATACAAATGTTAATATCAGCCCTTCTAAGACAAGTTTCAAACTTTTTTATTTTCAAATGAGGATTTAACTTGGGAAATTAATAACCAAAACTACATTTTCAGTATTTACTGAAGCAATGGATATCTACTGGTGCAATATACGTATGAATCCCAGCTCTTCCATGCTTACAAAAGGACCTTTATTTTGCCAGAAGAAATCTTCAATCAATATTTCAGCTTAACTGTATTATTCAGCCAATAACGATATTTCTCAAAACAGTTTTGAGTTCAAAATAGTTTTCTATGATATGCACTAACTAGCATTTGAGTCCTGTGTACCTTTAAAAGAAATGTAATGACGTGTGAAGTACTATTATTTTTAAATTTAAAAAAACTGATTGTGTAGTTACAGGGAATATAAACAATGTACAATTTTATTGAATCTGTTAGTGCAGGGTTCTTGTATTAGTTGATGAAGAACTTAAACACTTGCATCACTTGGGTTTAATATTGATCTCAAACCATCCCAATCTCAACCGCGTTTTTCTATGTTACGGAGAACCACTCTCTTCTCAAAACAATAAGGCTGCAGAAAGGAAAGTCCTGGTAATCACATCTGGACCATGAGTCACTGGCTGGCATGACAGCAATGAGGTGATTCAAATCTGTCTTGATGTCTGACATTTAGTCTTGGGCAAGAACCTGACAGTTTCCACATTCCAGATAGGCTTTCTGCTGTCTGATTGATATGCTAATGAATTCAGAAATGCATGCTCAGTGAAGTAATATCCTCTAAAGAGGAGTTAACAGGATGTTTTTTTTAAAAAAACATTCTTCTTGAGCTCAGTCCTTCCCTTGTTTTTAATTCCTGTGCTTTCCCTTTATTCCTCAAGTGGGATGCCAAAGCACCACCCCCTCCTCCCAGATACAGTTTCTCCTCTTATCCAGATTCTAATAAAAGACATCTTCAGGCCATCACTGATGAATGGTTGTCACTGACTCTTGGCTTTTCATCTTCAAGCACACCTTCCCTTCCTCCTCCTCCTCCTCCTCCTCCTCCTTTTCCTAAAAGCTTTCCCTCTGGTTTAGAGGAATTTGGCTCTCTGCCTTTAACAGGTTTAGAGAAGACAGGGTGTCTCTCAAAGAATGTCACTCCTCAGATAAAGCATGGCCACACTGCTCCAGTCTCCTCATCAAAGGCCTCCCATTTGTTCCCTGACTCATCACCCAAGCCATTTTCTTCATCTACTTGTGTGTCACCTCCTCCAGCAACCCATTTCCATGACCAAGGCCATAAGCTTGAGTGGAACCATTTCAAAGGGGTGAAAGAAACCCCCATCGGCAAGGACAAGAACAGCCCCTCAAACCCGATTCCAGAATTACAAAACATAACAGGCCGCGCCCTTGCCCTCTCCAAAGAAGATCTGTTATCCAAAACACTGACGGAGGTTGGCAGACAGGAGGAACTCTGTGAGGAGCTGTTGTCAATAATCCAAGGGGAGCAATCAAAACGTAAAGATTTAGGTTTCTACAGACGTGCTCCCGAGGTTCCCGGAGAATTGGCAAGACTTCATATAGAGGAAGAGCCAGACCGTGACCATTTAGAGTCACCAGGGGCAAATAAAAGAGAGCCTGTGATATCTTTCGAAGGCAGCACTTCAGCAGATACTAAAAAAGAGGTATTTAAACATTGTACAATAAATTTCTGCACTTACATCATTATTTCTTTTTTTTTCAATGTATGTGTTTTCGCATGAGGCTTTCCACTACACCTTGCAATTTTCAAGAACAATTTAAGCAGACTAATACACAACATTCCTTCAGTTTTTTTGGGGAGATGATCTAAAGATTAGACTAATTGCTTCTTAACTTTTTGAAAACAGCTACTATACCTACTATTAACTCTGGCTTTCACTCGCAATGCAGAATCCTTGACTCTTTCCAAGGATGACAAGCAGTTCCTGGATGGATCTTTGCATCAAACCAGAAGATGCATTTAATGTCTTATTAGGGTGGCGTATATTAATTTCATTTTAAACAAAGAGTCCTAGTTGAATAGGAATCACGTCATGCAGAAAAAGTATGTTCACCGCCTTGAGTTATTTGTAAGAATAATAAAAATGGGATATAAATAAATACAGAAAAAGAAACATGCTGCACTAAGATCCAATTATTTGTTACATAAATTATGTAACATGTTGCTTCCTTTTATTATTATTATTATTATTATTATTCTAAAATCACCCCTCTACCCTACCAAAAACAGTTGAATTACTCCCTTAAATGCATCCATTAGCTTGCTGAGCAATGCGTTGTTCGTATTGTGAGATTGAATTTTGCATCAGTCCCTGAGACCAGAGATTTATTCTTCCAAGCTTTCAGCGTCATGCTGGAGCCTATCTTTAGGGAACTTCTATTCTGTGAGTTCCGGTTATGTGATGCCTTATGTGGCTGATTGGTGCATTAGCCAAGGTTGGAGGAGTTAAATTTCTGGGCCCGCATCATTATTATGGGACATGAATATTTGCCTTCATTGTTCCTATTGCTTATTACAGACCTATTAGGGATAATTAAGGAAAATGCCCAATTGGCTCTCTAGTTCTCAGGCCATTTTTCATAATCCTGATGTTTTTAGACAAATTTAATCAGGATATAGCAAAAGGTTTGCCTACAAACTCATTAAAAAGACAAGGAGAACATTTAAAATGATAAGAAATAAGAATTATCCATTACTTAATTAGGATTGCCATCTCCAAGAATTCCCTGAGCACATCTTTTATCCTCGCTATGGTCCATCCAGCTGGGAAGAAGATCGGTCCTTAAATGTTGGAAATGAAACAGTCATGACGTTTGCTGCTCAGTAATATCAAGCAGCCCCTTGAACAGTCCTGAGAAAATAAGGATGAGGCTGTCCAGATTTAGTCTCTGGGAAAGTATGTCACTTAGCCTGCCTCCTGATTAGTGCGGAAAATAGGGGGAGCGGCTCAAAGACATAAATTTTATGTTGCTGGAAGTAAATCTAAACTTCTGCATAGATGGGGTGGTGTTTTTCTTCTTAAATAGTGTTTTAATTTCATAGAGTAGATATTGAGACTTGTGATTTTAGACCACAAATTTTGTTGTTCAGTCGCTAAGTCAAGTCCAACTCTTTGCGACCCCATGGACCATCGCCCGCCAGGCCTCTCTGTCCCTCACGGCCTCCCACAGCCTGCCCAAACTCATATTTGCAGTGTTTAAATGAGACTTTCTACTGAGGCCCACAATAGCTCCTCTTTCACTTCAGAGGTTATAAATTCTGCAGTTATTTTTATCAGCCTATCTTTATGACTGAGTTCACTCCAGACCCTTCCTTGGAAAACAGAAACAAGAATAACATAACTGTTCTTGATTCAAATTAATGGTCTCCCAAACTTTTTTTCAAAAGCCATGATCATGCTTCTGGGGGCATGATTGGGTTGTATTGCAATATAAGAACTGGGTTTCCTTTTTTAACATCATTGGAAACATAGTCAACATCCAGGAGCTCACTTACAGATACCGGTTAGGTTGTTTTAAACAGTAAATGTATTTCAACGTTGTCTTAAACATTATTTATGATCTACTAAGATAGATGACATTTAAATACATTCACAGAGCAGTCTGCTTGTACTGGTCTATGACTGCAATAAACTCAACTGAATAGCCTCACCATAGGTTGTATTTAGGTATGAACTATTTTCAAAAAGTAACTTGCAGCACTGTATTCTCAAGAAAAGGGAGTGGGGCCTGCTGTTCAAGAAAGTTTAGCCTGAGGATCCTATTTTTGTTCCAGGAATCATCTGACTCATACACTCATATACTAAATAAATCTTCTCAGCCATAGCAGATAAGCCAGGTAGAGACACCTTTCCTTTCACTGATGGGGGTGCATATTCTTCTTTGTTTTCTTTATCTCTCCCTTTGTAAATTGCTGTTCCATAGAATTACAGTTGTCTCTCTTTAAATGTTTAAGCCAGCATCACTTTCCCATGGGATGAAAGCACCTTCTACCTCTCCTTCCTGCCTTGCTTCTAGTTCTCCATTTCATTCAGCCAAAGCATCTTTTCCTGAATCTGTTTCCGCGTTTTCCAAGGCCACTGCTACCCATTCACCCCCTCTCCTTTCCAAACTCTCATACAGACAAGAGAAAAAACCATCCAAGTTAAAGGTAACAATGCCTGCAAACTACTGCACGTCTTCTCAACTGCTTGACAAATGGAAAGCCTGGAGGTTAACCTATTATTAAAATTTGGATTTGCAACTAATATTTAATACTGCAAGCATGCGATCAAATCAAATGTTTTTAGATGAATGTTTTAAATATATTGAAATTACTTGGCACCAATCCAAGATTCACTGAAATAAGGAGGCTGGAACTATCACAGGTCCATATTTGGAACACAATATCTGGCAATGTTTCTCCTAATCAATTTCTTATCTAAATTTTATTAGTTAAGATCTCATTCAAAGTCTATTAAATCAACTAAAATTATATATATGTACATATATATTTAACAGACTTTAATGAGATCTTAACAAATATATATATACATTTGTTGATGCTTTATTTAAACCAAATTTGTCTATCAGTGATTGCATGACCTGCTAAGATGCCAGGCACTAAATAAATGTATATATAAAACTAAAAAATTATCAATTTTCATGGCCAAGACTTCTACCGAATAAGTCCCATTAATACTAGGACTTCCAGTAATGTTAGTATAGACGTAGAAGGTAGTGAAATTCTGAAGACATTATTAAGCACATATTCTAAAATCCATGTCTTTAATACTATACCAAGTGTATTTCTTGTCATTGTTGGGGTTTATCCCTCTCATTGGTCTTGCCATTAGAAATGAGGAATAAGTGGTTTCAATATGCTAGCCTAGAAGCAACATTGCAAAAGGCAATCCTTCGCTTATCTCTTGAGGCAAACGGGAAAGCAATCTAGGAAGCCCTCTAGGCACAAGCAAGTAGAAGGGACAATTTGTTCTGGTTCATTCATCTTAAGAAAGAACATCACATGGTCTCTTCTTCAATTAATGTTACTGTATTAGATAGATAGAATAGATAGATAGATAGATAGATAGATAGATAGATAGATAGATAGATAGATAGATAGATAGAT
>JANHFO010003905.1:238086-253727 GCA_032468095.1 Pareas carinatus
AGTCAAACCCCATTGGTGGGATGCAGGCAGCACGTAAAACCACGCCCTCTCCAGTCCGCGGAAAAAGCTTTCTCCACGGTGCCGAAAAAATTGGGGAATTGGGTTTTAAGCATATGGTTTTCTTGCACTTGTACATCCCATATTCCTGAAGAATATATAGCAAATAAGTAAAATAAAATTATTTTCCTTCTGGTGGTTGACACACTTGACAAGTTGCTTTGTTCTGGCACTTTTGGCTGGAAGTAGAATGTAAGTCTCTATGTTGCCAGCACAAGAGAAATGAACAACAGTTTTCAAAGTTTAGGATGTAATCATTTGGAAAATATGTTCCCCTGGTTCAAAGCCACTATCAAGTAATAGTTTTCCATCTCAGTTGATAAGAAAAGGCTTTAGCCATTAAAGTTGCCCAAGTGTCCTTCAGTGCTAGCTGATGAAGAAATTAACAAATGGAAAATTAACGATCAGGATAACTTTATATGCATAATTCAGCACAAACTGGCCTTTTTCATATTACCTGCAGTGAAATAGTTGAAGACAGAAAGCCTATGACACAAGTTGCTTTCCTATCAGGCTATTTTTAACTCCCTTCAAGGTGCTGCAGATATGTATTGGGGCAGCCTTGGAATTAAATAACATATAAAAGCATGAGATAAAAAGAGAGAAAAATGTGTAACTACTGAAATGTATTTTGAGTAGTTTTTATATGCCGAATAGTATAAAATCTGCATAACAATCATGTGCATTGTGCCTCAAAGTGACACTTATTTTTAACTGTACCTCATAAAACAAAAGTTATTTCCAGGACCTGAAAACTGGCAAACAATTGCATGCCTCAAATACGTGGGAAGCAACACTATCTCCAGTTAGGAACTATTTCAAGTTTAGACAGAGAGAGAGAAAAGTACTATTCATTCCTTAGATAAAAAAACATTTTGGCTTATATGATAAAAACAGAACTATACTTCAGACTGGTTGGTAACCAGCTGGGTTTTTAAAAAGCACAGGATAAGAGCAACCCTAAAATATTTTATAAAAATTATATTCAATTTCAAGAAAATATAGAAAAACGTAATTTAAATAATCAGGCATCTACAAGATATAGTAAAAACAGTCAAGATGAGGGCTACAACATTGTGCTTGAAGTTGCACATGATTTTATGTGCATTGCAACTGTTTTGACTTTTTAAACTATATCCTATGGAGACCCCTGAACTTAATATTCAAATGTGTACACACACACACACACACAAAGGGACCTTGGAGGTCTAGTTCAACCCTCTGCTCAAGCAGGAAACTCTATTATTAGTATTGTTGTTGTTGTTGTTGTTTATGTTATTATTATCATTATTATTATTTAGATTTCTATTCCGCCCTTCTCCCCAAAGGAACTCAGGGCGGGGTACAGCCTTATAAAAAAATACATAAATACGAACATCCAAATTAAAACTATATTAAAAATATATATTAAAGTGTGGCTGAATTTTTTTTAAAAAAAAAACAGATATTAAGACCAATTTAAAACTGGATAAAAAATCTAAAATATTGAGAGGGAGAGGGAAGGCTAGGCCAGACCGGCCTGGACAAAGAGGTAAGTCTTTAAGGCACGGCAGAAAGCACGAAAGTCTGATATTGTCCGTATCTCTGGGGGGAGGTCATTATCTGTTTTTCTAAAACAACAAAAATAAAAAACCACAAACACAGAAAATAAACACTACATTACATTAAGAATACAAAACTCAATGGAAGTATAGGAGAGCAGATTTCTTTCGATATGCCATTCAAATTACCGTACATTCAATATACCATCTTGACAGATTTATCATTTATAATTAAGTTTGTTTCTATTTAAATTTCCTATTAAATCCACAGTTTCTATATATTCTAATCGATTATTTATTTTTCTTTGATTACTTATCTTATATCTTTCTTTCCTTCATTTCCTTCCTCTGTGCTCAGTTATGCTGTTCTATAACCATAATAAAGATTGAATAATTGAGTATCCTCCAACTCTTTAAGGATAGCAATGCTTAAGAATTGTTTAACCAGCCCTAAAGTTAAAGCCTAAAGTTAAGGTCCTCAGACACGAAGGAGCCTTTAAAATCAAGCTTCAGCATTTGAACAATGTCTTGAAACAGACTGAGAAGTAGGAACAACCGAAGAGTACTTGAGAAATAATTGTACAATAGGATAAACGAATCGATAACACTTTTGTTGAAGTGAATGGCCCTCAAAATATTTACTGAAGGTTCTTTAATCTTCTGAGTCCTCTAATTATAATTGAAAGTTGTTTTTTTATAGATCTGCATAACAGAAGAGAAAAATAGACAGGGAAAAAAGGTCTATCCAGATAGTCCTCAATTTCTAACCATTTGTTTAATGACCGTTCAAAGCTATAACGGATTTGAAAAAAGCGACATGGCCATTTTCCACTCTTGCAGCATTCCTTGTGATCAAAATTCGGATGCTTGGCAACTGGCTCCTATTGATGAAACAGTTGAACTTCACGTGAAACTTTTGTTCCCAAAGAACGAAATCGAAGTCACATACTATAGTAGCGATAAAGGAATACTCTGCACTTTCTCCAAGTCCTGGGCAGAGACGGGTCTCACACAGCGATGTTCCATGTGGAATGCTAGGAATGCTATTTGCGATAATCCATGATACAGGCATGCCCTATCTAATCTAACTCCTGCTATTCAGAGGTTTCCCGCAACCCAAAACAGCCTTCAGATTGCAGGACAGTCAATGAGAACCAGCACGGCCTGCGTTAAATTTGTTTTTTAATGCTGCACACTTCAAACAGGAGGCAGCACATTTTGTTCCGTAATAGTTTTGGGATGATCAGGAGAGCGGCTACGCGGTTCCTTTTCTGGATACAAAAATGGAGCCCTCGAACCTTCTGTTTGGAAAGTGAATCCTGGGCTTTGCAAGGGGATGGCTAAACAGTTGAGCTATGCAAATAGAGTACGTCTGCTTTTAATCCTGCCTAATTGAACCCAGTTTCTCTTCATCTCGGCAGCTGGGAAGAACCTGATAGACCAATACATTTCAATTGACTTTATGGATTAGCCCTTGGGCCATATCGAAGCGCAAACGTTCCAGCAACAAATTATTACTAAAATTTGATAAAAGCAATTTAAAATAGAATTGGATAAAGTGCAATTTAAAATGGAATTAGAATAAAATACAACTTAAAATGAAATGGGAATAAAATATGATCTAAAACAGGGTTTCCCAATCTTGACAACTTTAAGGCGGGCGGACTTCAACTCCCAGAATCCCCCAGCCAGCCAAAATGTAATTGTAATAGTGTACAATAACTTAAGATATAGATAAAATATGATAAAATTATATTTTGGAGTCGCCCTTGCAATCTACCCCAGTCAGTTCCACATATGCAGATCTCGACTGAACCATTTTATTTAAGTACTTTGTTATGTTTAATGTTATTTTCAAGTTCTGGCCGGACATAAGGTAAGTTGTTTTGATATGGGAATACCAATTTGATCATTCATTTGGTATAGAGACCAAGATACCTGTCTCTCACCCTCTTCTACAGACAACAGTCAAATAGGGTGTGAGCCACGTCTTCTACTTCTGCCACTCCGCAAATGCAGAGACGTTCATGGTAGAGTATGACATGAAATCACTCATTTATTTATTTTTATACTGCCCTTCTCCCCAAAGGGACCCAGGGCGGTGTACAGCCATCTAAAAACAACAACAACCACAAACTACAATACACAAAACAACACAATATTAAAAAACAATTAAAATAAATAAATTAGTATGGCCAAAAATTTAAAAGCCGTAATATCAATCCAATGTATAGCTGGATCTAAAAATTTTAAATATATAAAATTAATTATTTTAATAAGCAGAGAGGTAATGTGGATCAGGCCAGGCCAGCCTGAATAAACAGATACGATTTTACGGCACGGCGGAAAGCACGGAGGTCTGAGATAGTACGAATCTCCGGGGGGAGATCGTTCCAGAGGGTGGGAGCCGCCACAGAGAAGGCTCTCCCCCCAGGGGGTCGCCAGCTGGCATTGTCTGGCCCTCTCTGTGGGAGTGCTCCGGTCGGTGGGAGGTATTTGCTGGCAGAATACGGTCCTGTAGATAGCCGGGGTCCTAAGCCATGGAACGCTTTAAAGGTCATGATCATTGTTTGAATCTCGCTCGCATAAATATGATAGATCAATACGTCCGTGAACTTGAATATTTCAACAGCTCCATAAATGCCACGTGCTCTCATTATGATCATTACTGAAGAGTCCAGTCTCAGTATAAAGAAAAGTGAATTTAATAGATCTGTCCAAATTAATCATTGGTCGCTTTTCAACATAAGGGATATCAGTTAAACATGTTTGTTTCTATTACGATCCACCTTTTCCCTCAGAAGCTTGAGGTGGTGTACATAGTGTTCTCTCCTCCTATTTTCGCTCCCCATGAAATGAGTTGGGCTGAAAAAGATCAACTCCCCCAAAGTCAGCCAAGGAGCTGAAGGAGACTGGAACCTGGCCTCGATTGAAGCCAACCAAAAGACCACATAAGAACTTATTCTCTCCTATTAAAAGTTTGCGATAAATATCTCATTTGCAAACTCTCTTCTATAGTCAAGAAGAACAATCTCCACTGGGGCTTTCTTCCTCTGTATGAACGTACATTATACTAGAAGAAACAATAAAGGATAGAAACAAGAGACTGAGTGCTCTAGAGTTTATATTAAAATGGCTCTATGGCAGTATTTTATGCCGTAGAAGGCTGCGACACTCAGGACCACCATGGGAGATTAAAATAGTAACTCTTAAACCAGCAGTGCCTCACTGTGACTTCTGCACACTCTTCAAAAGTGCAAAAGTGTTTAAGGGCGATTGTAGTCAAGCTGCTGACCTTCTGAAAATGAGCCAGAATCCGAAGATTCTTTCATCACAGTTGGCTACTGGTCATAATACATGAACAACGGTGGTTGAATTCCGTTTCTTCACCGTTAGCCAGGCTGATGGATCTGCTGGAAATTGTAATTCAGCCTCATCTGGTGCCTTACCCAGTTTTATTGGCTGCCTAAAGTCCTGTAAATATCTTCCTCTTTTGAGTGGCCGTGACTCACCGAGAGAGATCGCTCCACTTTCCCAGTGCGGTCATTTCACTATTCGGCCTTGGATTCCCTTCCAGGGAAGGCTGTGTCCCAGCACGAGGGACTGTAATGTGAAACAACGATGAGTACAGACAGGGGCTCAAGATACTCCATCTGTTAAAAGACTCACTGAAGATTCTTTTCCCTTACACCGTATTGACCTTGATTCATCCCTGTTTTTTTTTTAAGCTCACTTGGAAGCAACAAATAATTCCCTTCCCATCTTTTTACATGTCTCTTGGAGGTCATTTAGTTCCCATTCACATCTTCTCTCAGAAGATTCTGAGACTCTGAAGAGCAAACCTGATTCCCACCTATGAATGTAGAAGTCTTCTTGGGTGTAGATGTTACTTCCTGAATCCGGACATACCTCTAGTACAGTGGTCACCAGCCTTTTGGGCACCAGGGACCTATTCCATGGGGAAAGGCTTTGTGGGGACATGGTTTTGTGTGCTGCCTGCATCTTAAATTAGTTTTAAATTGGTTTTATTGATTCGATCTCAGCCATTATTATTTATTTTTTAGTTGGTTTTAACTATGTCTGTTTATGTCATTTTATGTTGTTTTTATACGGCTGTACACCGCCCTGGGTCCCTTCGGGGAGAAGAGCAGTATAGAAATCTTTTATTTATTTATTTATTTATCTTGCAAATGGGGCTTGTCTCATTTCCATGGCCCGATTGCTGGCATTCTGAGGTCCATTGCGGGTCCACAGAACCAGAGGTTGTGGAGCCCTGCTCTAGTAGATACAGAGAGGAATTGTTGTTTGCTCCTCTGAGATGTCGAGAGATCTTCCACGATCAAACTTTGCAGTTAGCATGACAACCAAAGTGCCCTAGGATAAGTTCTGCAGAAGCAGGCAAGATTAGAATGACGCTTTCGGAACAAAAACAAAACAGCAAATGCTGCAACTGGATAACTTATTTATTTTGACTACCCCAAATGGTCCCCAAATGGTCCACTGCCTTAAATCTTAGCAGATTGAGAAAAGATACTCTGAAGGGTGGGGTTCAAAATATCTGGAGAGCAATAGACATCTCCCTTTTCCGCCTTAGAACTGTAAGAACATTTTACATCTCTTTTGAGGAACATTCTCATCACCTTTAAAACAACACATGAGTCTAATTTCAGAATTCACATTTCCTTATACTAGAAATAGGATACATATTAGGAATCTCTAAGTAAGACTTATGCCCGACAAAAGAATTCTGAAGTTGAAATAGAATTTTATGGACATGGATTGAAGCATGTGGAAACTACTTTGGCCTCTATAGATAATGAAATTTGCTATGATACATTCTCTCAATGAAAACAGTGACTGTTTTCATTTAATTCAAGGACATTAGGGTAAGTAGGAAAATGGTATCTTTCTCTGGGAAAGATATACTTAAGCTAATCATCCTTAGGATAGCTATATAGAATTCATCTCATGGGCTAATAAGAAACTAAGTTGGGAATCAGACCCTGATCTGAAGCATTTATCTCTGCCATAAGCATCCATTGAAATATTGAACAAATGGTAAATGAAGATATAATTCTGCAAAGGGCCTGATTTTGGCAGCGGTGAGCCTTAAGTGCATACAGTAACAAGTCAACAGCATACAGACAAGTTTAAACAGAGTGTGCATTCTTCTTCCTCCTGGTTTTTGCATTTTTGGGATGTTTCACAATAGCCTCCTTAGCCAACACCCTTTTCAATGGCTAAAGGTGAACCATTTTTACATTTTGAGGACATAATCAAAAAAGACAGCAGAGTGCTGCAGTGTGCTGCAGGCTGCATTAACAGAGATATAGAATCAAGATCACATGAGGTGTTAATATCACTTTATAAGGCCCTGGGTAAGGTCACACTTGGAATACTGCATCCAGTTTTGGTCGCCACAATGTAAAAAAGATGCGGAGACTCAAGAAAGAGTGCGGAGAAGAACAACAAAGATGATTAGGGGACCAAAGGCTAAAACATGTAAAGAACGGTTGGTGGTATTGGGTATGTCTAGTTTAATGAAAAGAAGGACTAGGGGTGACACGATAGCAGTCTTCGAATATCTAAGGGGTTGCTCCAAAGAAGAGGGAGTCAAGCTATTCCCCAAAGCACCTCCAAGGCAGGACAAGAAGCAATGGGTGGAAGCGATTCAAGGGGAAGAGCAACCTAGAATTAAGGATAAAATTCCTGACAGTGAGAACAAATAATCAGTGGAGCAACTTGCCTCCAGAAGTTGTGAATGGACCAGCACTGTAGGTTTTTAAGTAGAGATTGGACAGCTATTTGTCTGAAATGGTATAGGTCTTCCTGCCTGAGCAGGGGTTGGACTAGAAGACCTCCAAGGTCCCCAACTCTGTTATTCTGTAGATTCTGTAAAGACCCAATAGCATTTGGACCTGTCATTTCCCACTTTTTGAGCCAGCCCCACATCTAGCTGGGTGTATATCTTATCCTTCCCTGAAGCAATTTACGTATATAGCCTCTTCCTGGTTACACTTTACTATTTCATAAGTGTGTGTGCTACACAGCATTTCAGGTGGCAAGCTCTGGTATCTTCTCCAAGTACTGAAGGTGGATAAACATTAACTTGCTTTTCAAGGGATGTGTTTGTCTTCTTTAACCGGGTGCCATGACATCATCTTTCATTTATTTAACACCATCTCACAGCAGAAGAGAACAAAGGAGCAGTAAAAGCCAGAAAGGAACGGTCAGCAGGAGGAGGGGCAGGGTCAATGCCTTTCACTTAAATCACATAGTAATATTCACAATCAATAATAATAATAATAATAATAACAACAACAACAACAATAATAATAACAACAATAACAACAACAATAACAACAACAACAACAATAACAACAACAATAATAACAACAACAATAATAATAATAATAATTTTATTTATATCCCGCCCTTCTCCCGAAGGACCCAGGGCGGCTTACAGGCATATAAAAACACAAGCCATATAAACACTAAAAACATATTAAAAGTATTAAACAAGCCTGAATTTCAATTTAAAATTTAAATGGATCTATACTCCTCAACTACGTAAATACAGTATAATCATGAATTTGAATGCTTTGTGCCAGATTATGAAGAAGGAAGATTTGTTGATTTTGTCTTCTATTAACCACATAAATCCAATACAATCAGGAAACTGACCGTGAGCAAAGACCCCTTAACCGGAAATCACTCCTTATGTTTTTTGCCACTTCCTCTCTTTTTTCTCCAACAATAAAAGGTAAAGATTCCCCCTCCCTCGCACATGCATGATAGTTGTATCCGACTCTAGGGGGCGCTGCTCATCTCCATTTCTAAGCGGAAGAGCCAACGCCGTCCGAAGACATTCCTGTGGTCATGTGACCGGTATGACTAAATGCCAAAGGCGCATGGAGCACCGTTACCTTCCCACAAAAGTGGTCCCTGTTTTTCTACTTGCCTTTTTACATGCTTCCGAACTGCTAGTTTGGTAGAAGCTGGGGTGAGTAACGGAAACTCATTCCAGTACGCAGCGCTAGGGATTCGAACTGCCGACTTTCCGATCCACAAGCTCAGCGTCTTATCCGCTGGACCACCATGCCCTTCTTTAGTCTGTGGTCGGTGAAAAGGGTAGGCTTTCCACAGTGGAAGGCAAAGTGGTGGACATCATGATTAACATAAATGTTTAATACATTTTAATTTCTATCTCTGCAGGAGATAGGAACTGGAATCTTGTTGCAGGGAGCAATTTCCTCAAGAATTAATAATTTAAAGATTCCCAATTGCAGTGTTTCCCAACCTTGGCAATTTTGAGATGTGTGAAACTCAACTCCCATGTTTATCCTTGCGGGCCCCAGATTTAGCCATTTATACAGTCCTGGCTTTTACCTTGATTCAAAAATCTTTTTACACTCCCTTCTCTAAAATAAAATGACGTGCTAGTTTAGGAAGCCCCCCCTCATAATAAAACATTATTTATTCTTAATATTAAAAAGAGACAGAATAGAATATTTCCCTTAAAGGAGAAGAGGAGAAACATCTTAAAAGTAGTGAGCAGCCCCAATCTTCCTGCTACAGGAAAACAACCTCAGGCAGAAGCCTGAAGAGATTTCGTTTTAGGAATGGATATTTTGTATCCATTCAAAAAGCCAGGCCACTCTATTCATAAACAAAGAGCAGCCAGAAGCTCCAGATAAGCAACACAATAGGCAAGGAGCCAAAACAAGATTAGCTCAGGCAAACAAAACACCTAGGATTTGCATTTCCATTTTGCCTGTAGAGCCAACAATGACCCCTACATAACCTCAAAGGAATCTGGCAACAGCCATTAAAATGTTAAAGGACATATTCTTAAACAGGAACAGGCATCTCTGTCACAAATCCCTAAAGAATGTATAAAAGCTCACCTACTCTCAACCCCATTTTGATCAGCCACCTGGAAACATGCTACTGTCACTATAGTTTCTGGCTACCTAATACATGGAAACATCATTTCTTGCAGCCTGCTTCCAATTCATTTCTCCTGTGTCTTTCTCTTGGCTTGGAAAGAGACATGGATCGGATTTTACTTCCTCCATGTCCTATGAACTGATTTTTCCACAGCAAATGCTGTGGGAAGTCAGATTCAGAAAGGAAAGGAGATTTGGTGAGGGTTTCATCTGCCTTCTCTCTCCAGAAAGATCTAAATGCAACCTCAACATTGTAGGACAGAAACAGTTTTGAAAGGACTCGCAAGAACTCATGACACCAAGGAGATCCAGAAGTTGAAATGACACCTGCCTGACACACAACCTTTACAAGACAAGACTTGCATTCTTCTGTCCCATCATAAAATACCTTATGCTACTCGGCTTTAGATTCTCAGTTTGGATAACTTAGAATTGCGATGCTTGCAATCAGATTCAGGTACCACATGCAAAATTGTACATAGTAACACTTTCCTGCAAATGACTTTTTTAAACTTAATGTAAACTGTTCTAAACTCAACTGTTAAAAAAATTCCATTTTGTAACGAGTTGTCAAAGTCTGAAGGATCTTATGTTAGTGTTTCTCAGCCTTGGCGATTTGAAGCGGTGTGGACTTCAATGCCCAGAATCCCCCAGCTAGCTTTGCTTCAGGTTGCCAAGGTTGAGAAGCACGGTCTTACATCAGTGGCCCCAACCTTTGGGGCACCAGGGACCAGCTCCATGAAAAAAACATTTTTCCGTGGACCAGAGGGGGCATGGTTTTGCATGCTGCCTGCATCTTGCGAATGGGGCTTGGTTTGCTTGGGTGGCACGCTTGCTGGCATGCCTCGGCACGATGCCTGCCCTAAATGATTGAGTTGTCTCAGCCATTAACTTACACAATTTTCATTCTAACAACTTCTGTGGACCTCACCCCATATTTAAGAGGTTCCCTAAGGGGGCATGCCTTTTATCCCTGTCGTATTTTAATTTTATTTTTTTTTCATTTCGCTTGTTCGAATTTGTAATTTCGCTTTGTCAAAGAAAGTTTTTTTTAAAATGGTTGGAGACGTCTTCCCAAGACTGGTGGCTTAAGAAGATCAGCAACAGGTAGTCCTCGACCTACGATCACAAGTGAGCCCAAACGTCCTTTGTTGCTAAGGGAGACATTGGCTAAGTGACTTTTGCCTCTTTTTGCGATCTTTCTTCCCCGCAGTTGTTAAATGGATTTCTGCAGTTGTCGCGTTAGTAACACGGTTGTGGAGTGAATCTGGCTTCCCTCGTGGACTTCGCTTGTCCGATGGTCGCAAAGGGGGATCACGTGACCCCGGGACACGTCGACCGGCATAAATAGGAGTCAGGTGCCAAGCGTCTGAATTTCAATCACGTGATCCCTGAGGACGCCGCAGTGGTTGCAAGTGTGAAAGGCGGTCATAAGTTACTTTTTTAAGTGCCGTTGTAACCTTGAATTGTCAATAAATGAAGGACTACCTGTAATTCCACTCAAACATCTGTTCCTTGCATTGGGAAGGTGTTTTAACACACCCAAAGGGACGGTTTCCACCTAACACCAAACACTTCACCTGCCAGCAGAACCGAATGTTTCCTGATTATCACCATTTTCCTTCAGCCACCACAAAGGCGCCCCTGAGGTCCTTGATCCAGCACTGAGATGGCAACTGGAAAATAAGCGTTAGAAGACGCTGACCCAGAAGACCTGCAGATCAAGGGATGTTTGTCCCCTTCCCCCTCGGTCGTATTAATCTTCCGTGTTTTCAAAATACCTTCTGTTCCATCTAGTTACCATTATCAAAATGAGCGTGGAGGGGGGAGAGCATTTTATTCCTTGGAAAAGCACCAACTCGCCTTTTGCTTTCACAAGAACATCTTTTTATTTCTCCATCGGACGGGTTTTCCCACAAGGGCTCATGTTTCAGCAACAACAGCAGGAGGAAGAAGGGGGGGTAGAGAAGGGTGTGTGGGGCGGAGGAAGCCCAGACGGGTGAAAAGAAGCGCTGGTTGAAATGTCATCAAAAACAGAGGCAGGTTTAAACATTGTTTCGTTCACAACTCAAAACCTCTTGAACCACGACGGGGAATGATGTACTGAAGCGGTCAATAATTTCTCCAGCGCAAATAAAGCCGCCTGTTTAGTAGAGTTGAGGTGAAAGGAGAATCCACGCCATAAAAGGGACAGCAGCATCCTTTGTTTTGCAATATGTCCTCCTGTCCAGGTTTTTGACTAGGTCTTTTTGTCCCCGGCATTCTTAAACACAGCCTTCACATCCATCCCACCTCAGGCTGGCTCAATACAGGTAAATTCTCGACTTACGACCACAACGGAGCCCAAAATTTCTGTTGCTAAGCAAGATGGTTGTTAAGGGTGTCCTGTCCCGCCTTATGACCTTTCTTGCCACAGTTGTTAAGGGAATTACCACGGTTGTTAAGCTAGTGATACTACTGTTGAGTAAATCGGGTTTCCCCAATTCAGAAGGTGGCAAAAGGGGATCTCACGCTACTGATCTCATGTGATCTCGCAGTACTTTAGGCCTCCATTCTCTGCAAACATACCGAAGACTTGAAGCACCGAAGCAGCCCAGGAAACTGAAGGCTTGCTAGATCTTTGCAAGGTAAGTGAGTCTCCACAGGCCCAGTGTCTGTGGAGGCCTGTGGGGCGGGATGGAATGGGCAGGGTGAATGTTGCAGTGCCTCTGTGGTCGTTCATAAGGTTGAACGACTGCCGGGAGCTGCAACATTTGTAGTAACAGTGTCGTAAGTACTTGGGAGAGGTGTTGCAACTTCAAACGGTCGCTAAGCGATCTGTCATAACTTGAGGATTACCTGTAATCCTCGACTTACAACAGTATATTTAGCAAACGTCGAAGGTAACAGCAGCACTGAAATAAAGCGACCTATAACCATTTTTCACACTTACGACCTTGGTAGCATCCCCATGATCCTGTGATAAAAATTTCAGTTGCTTGGCAACTGGTTCCTACTTAGAACCACTGTTGTGCCCAGTGTCATGTGATCCCCTTTTGACAAGCAGCATTGATGGAGAAGCCAGATTCACTTAACGACCACAGTGATTCGCTTAACAACTGTGACAAGAAAGGTTGCAAACCAGGGCAAAACCCGCCTAGCGCATGTCTCGCTTAGCAACAGAAATGCTGAGCTCAATTGTGCGCCCTAAGTCGAAGACTACCTGTAATTGAATCCACCTTTCCCGTTCAATTCTACCAAATCAAAAATCCAAATTTCTTTTCATGAAAGAAATTCCACTCATTCTTTTATTGATCTTATGAGGATTCTGCACACTCTTAAACACCACCAGTTTGATCTCCGGCCATCCTTCCTGCAGAATTGACAAAATACTGAAATTCTTCTGAGGTCATAAATCCTGCAAATCAGAAAAGGTAAAATTCCCCTTTGATGCCAGGCTGTTGTTTCTCTGAAGGGAACATTGTTAGCCAAAAAATAAAAGATGAGTTCAAATAAGCGATTAAGAATGAAGAAAAAGGAGAATAAGTAGCCAGTTTGGTGCAGCAGTTAAGGCACCAGGCTAGAAACAAGGAGGTGGTGAGTTCTAGTCCAGTCTTAGCCATGAAAACCAGCTGGGTGACCCTGGGTCAATCACTAGGAGATTGTGAGTTCTAGAACCGCCGTAGGTATGAAAGCCAGCTAGATGACTTTGGGCCAATCAGCAGGAGAAAGTGAGTTCTAGTCCTGCCTTACGCAAGCAAGCAGCTTGGTGACCTGAACCAATTGGAGACGGGGAGTTCTAGTTCCACTTTAGGCATGAAAATAGCTGGAGGACATGAGCCAATCATCAGGAGAGCGGAAGTTCTAGTTCCGCCTTAGCCATGAAAGCCAAATGGGCGACCTGGGCCAATCACCAGGAGATTGGAAATTATAGCCCTGCCTTAGGCATGGAAGTAGCTTGGTGACCTGAGCCAATACCCAGGAGACTGGGAGTTCTAGTTCCACTTGAAAACAGGCATGAAAATAGCTTGATGACCTGAGCCAATCATCAGGAGAGTGGAAGTTCTAGTTCCGCTAACCATGAAAGCCAAATGGGCAACATGGAGCCAATCCCTCTCTTTCAGCCCAACCCACCTTACAGGGTCGCTGTTGTAAGGGGAGGGGAAGATGAAGGAGTATAAGTATGTTTGCTGCCCTGGATTATTTATAAAAATAATAAAAGTGGGATACAAATAAGTAAATAAATTGGGGAAAAGGGCATGCGCCGACTGGAAGAGAACATTGTGTGGCTTTTATAGGTGGACGAGGAAGAAGAGGGCGTGAAGGTTTCCTTGGGGGGAGATGTGTCTCTTTTATAAATGATATTAAGCCCATTTATTTTTATTTTATTTTTATTTTTCACATTTATATACCGCCCTTCTCCCCGAAGGGACCCAGGGCGGTGTACAGCCATATAAAATTGAGACAATAAACAGAAACAAACAACAGAGGACACATTTAAAAGCAATTTAAAAATACAATAATATAAAAGGCTAATTTAAAATCCGCAAATGTTAAAACCAATTTAAAACCGAATTAAAATTAATATAGTATATAGGGAAGGGGGGGCAGGTTATCCTATGACAGTCCGGCCTGGGCAAATAAATAGGTCTTAAACTTGCAGAATCTGGCGTGGTAGAGAAAGTGGCAGTGGTCCAGTGATGTCCATGGAGATGCCCAGTCATCCAGGTCATGATTGTCCCAAAGGTGGTTTTTCTTGTTTTTCTTTGAAGACATTTCGCTTATTTATTTAGTTATTTTTCCAAATTTTTATACCGCCCTTCTCCCGAAGGACTCAGGGCGGTGTACAGCCAAAATAAAACACCAATATAAATACAACACTAAAAGACCCTTAAAAGAATTAAACATCGGCTGGATAAAAATTAAAATTATAATTAAAATTTAAAACCGAATTACCCTATAAAAGAGGGTTCAGGACAGCCCGACTTGGGTGAATAACGACGTCTTTAAGGCCCGACGGAAGGCCTGGAGATCAGTAATGGTCCGTATTTCCGGGGGAAGTTCGTTCCAAAAGGCTGGTGCTGCTCATTCAAGAAGCTTCTTCCATTCTGACTCGGCTCTTCAATCAGAACGGAAGATGCTTCTTGGATGAGAAGCGAAACGTCTTCAAGAAAAAACCACGAAAGTCCAGCTGCCTCTTGAAAAAGCACGTTTGGGACAAGTCCGGTGGTGAGATTTAGTGTGGCTTGCGGGGGAGAGAGACCTGCCTGCCTGTTGTCCTTGACGCAAAAGATCTTACAGTGTTTATCTCATGAAGGAAGGAGATAAGGAAATAATTGAAAGCGGCTTTGGCTTTCGATGTGCGCCTCGCACACCCAAAATAGGAAGAGCTTTGATCGTATTGCCATGACCACCATCCCGACACCCGACACTCTTTGTGCTGTACTAAATTATTGTTTTCAACAGGTTTTTCAAAGATTAGCTTATTTCCTTTTGACATCAGTGAGCTTGTGGAAGTGAGAATTAAAACTGCGGGATCTGTTTTCCCCGAAAAAGCAGAGAAACAGTGTTGGAAGTGTGCGTAATTTTGATATCTGGTGCATATTTAGCCCTGAGGAAGGTTGAAAATGAGACAAAAGAGTATCACCGTTTTTTAATTGGCAGAATTGACCCCGAAAAGGTGCTCCTGGCTTAAGCACAAAAGGGGTCTCCTTCTTAAAATCTTTACACAACTTCATTATGGGTTACAGATTCCAGATTACATAAAAAGAAGTACAATATGGAATACTAACAAGGATAGACAGTAAGAAGGCCTGTAGTCATGTATAGCCTACTCCGTTGTCAGCTGCACATGAATTGTGGGGGACTTTAGTGTTCTCTGAAATAGTTTTTTTTTCTCAGTGGTTCCTTGATTGAGATATTGATTACTTCTTGATTATTGGTCTGGGTATTATCAACTCAAATGAGCAAGGACTGCCAAGACCACTCCCACCAACACTGACAGGGCAATCCACTAGGGTGTGTGTGTGTGTATATGTGTGTACCACAGACCCCACAAGTTTAGTTTAGTTTAGTTTAGTTTGAATTTATACCCCGCCCTTCTCCCGCAGGACTC
>JANHFO010003905.1:281696-296633 GCA_032468095.1 Pareas carinatus
CTAGTCAGAAGGTAGAAAAAGATGACGAGGTAAGCTTGGGATACGGCAGCCATCATAAATACCCGCCAGTTGCCAAGCAGCTGAATTTTGAAAAATGTGACCATGGGAATACTGCAATGGATGAGAGTATGGGAAATGGTCGCAAGACAATTTTTCAATAACTTTGAATAGCCAGTAAACGAATGGTTGCAAGTCGAGGACAACCTGCATCCTGTGGTTGAACCAAAACAACACTCCCAGAATAAACATTCAGTTTTCCCCAGTAGATTAAAATGCAAAAGAGACAGCATCAAAGTAGAACAGAACAAAAAAGGGAAGAGGTCAAATCCAAGTCACTGATTCCCGGAAACCTCACAAATGAAATCAAAATGCCGTATGATTAAGGACACATTGCATAGGTTTGCTCTAACACACTTTCGATAGGTTTAAAAGAAGAAAGCACGATGGAGCATGGCTCTACATAAAGCCCACATGCCCTGTGGGCGCAAAGCTTTTTTTATCTTTGCTTAAATGTTGCGTTGAACTCCTGTTGGAAATCTAACCCACAAGCTGTGCTTGTAGAACGGCAATCATCGAGATTAGAACCATGTCCAGGAACAGGGGAGAGCTGAAGGAACTTAAGCAGCAGACTTTTCATTGATTTCTCTGTCTCTGAAAATGGCATTCAGCTGACTTTTCCCTTCTGTTTTTTTTCCCCACTCCTAATGATTATGCATTTAACAGGGGCACCGTAGTGAAAGCACGTGACAAGTACAGGCACCCGGAGTGTTTCATCTGCTCCGACTGCAACCTCAACCTGAAGCAGAAAGGCTACTTCTTCGTGGAGGGGCAGTTGTACTGCGAAACCCACGCCAGGGCTCGCACGCGGCCCCCGGAGGGTTATGAAGCTGTCACCGTTTACCCCAAGGCTTAACTGTTTGGAGAGAGGCATGCCTGCATGCACGCCCAGGGCATTCTCGGCTTACAGCAGCTCTAGGGCTAATGGCCTAAATCCAGCAAACTGCTCTTTGGGAGAGGGGGGTAGGAAAAGGAGTATAGGATGGAGGACTTAGGAAAAAAGGATTGGGGTTTTTAGTAGACCATTCTGGGTCTGAAATAGGGATAGGCTCTTCCAGGACTTTCACAGGATGCCCGACAGTGTAATCTGACAGGAGCATGAAGTAAACGTAACAGATTGTACTACATTCAGCAAAGCTAAGTTCTTCCACATGGGTTCTATTTTTGCTCAGGTGTTTGCACACACACTAGTTAAGAAAAATGAATCCAGTCCATTGATGTTCTCAGCCTCCAAGCCATGAACACAAATCCTTTATGTTGAGGACACCTGCCTGCTGTAAAGATAGCCCACAGCCATGTGAGCATTGATTTGTTTTTCTATCAGTGTCCGTCTCTATGATAAATCCAATATGGCTGCCCCCTCCTAACCGCATGCTTGCTGGTTTTTTGTGACCGCCATGCTGCTACTGCCATCGCTTCCTCAACTACAAAGCCACGTATACTGCCGCTTGGGAGAAGGAGATGGACCTGAAAGTAGAGTATCTAAATGCATAGCCATTAGAACTAGGAGTAGCAAACCAGATAGAGACAGAAATGAAGAAGAGTAGTAGGAGCGGGCAACAGTTTCATATTGGCAATGAATGGTTTGCTGCGATATAGAAGCACACTTTGCTATAAAATAGACACAGCAAAAAAAAAAAGTTCTTTTTAAATCAGCCACGAATCACAAAGCTTCTGCTTGTTCGTTTTTAAGGATTGTCACAATTCCTATCAGCTGCGTTTATTTTAAGTTTTTTTCAGCCTGGTGCCTTACAATTCCCATTGTTCCCAATCACAAGGGGGACTTTCCCACGTTGTGGCTTGGGAAGCAAAAGAGGAAAATAATTCCTTGGCCAAAAGAGTATCAGGTATTCGGGTTTTTTATCCTTATTTCCCTTTGCTGCCTAAGCAAGTCACTCAAGGGAAGATCAACCTGGAAAGCAAAAGGCCTTTGAACTTTCAGCAAAGTGGAAACATTTCCTGAATGGTGGGTTTCTCTGTCTCAGGGCAAATGGTTCACATTGATCTCATGTTGGGAATCTATACCCCGGATATAGAAGGGTATCGTTCTGAATACACACTTGCTCTTCCTTTGCAACACTGTCTGCTCCTCACGGTGGAGGAGCAAGCACGTGTCCATCCACCATGCTAGCTGCAACTGAAGCTGGGTCAGGGGCTTTGCTTGTGATGTGCAATAGGAGTGTGGTGTTTTTAAGAATTTCGCGGGCCACCTACAGACCCTAAAGTATGTTGAGGTAGATCTGACATACATTGAAATTACAATGGTTGTTGATTATTAAGAGCTGCAGTTCTGTAGGTTTCTTTGGTTTCACTGTATAAAGGCAATTAAAATGCTTTTTTTTTTAAAAAAAATGATTTCAAGGAGTGGTTTCTTCTTGCAGCATTACCATTAACCATACACAGAATACAAGGTGTCCGAAAAATGGTGAGATTTATCACCAACCATTTTTTTAAAAAGGGATGCAGCAAGGAACACCACAAATAACAGCTGTTAGCTTCTCTACAGGCTAAAATGACTTTATAGGTTTTTAGAAGTAAACTTTGTAATTGGTCTATGTCTTAAGAAGTTGACAATAGGACTGTTGATAGATTTAGGTAACAGCTAGTAGTAAGCATTCTTAAATTAAGAATAGTCTACTTTATTTTAAAAAGGGGGGAAACCATGACAATCCTCCAGGGGAAAACAGTCAAAATCCATAGTAAAGAATATTTTTTTTAGGATCAAGTTATTGCTTCTGATATACTTGGAGTGTCTGTGGCCAGTAAGAAAGAGGTTCATTCTTTAGAAATAACCAAAGCACCACTAAACGGTGCTAATGTTTTGAGTGCTGGGAAGAAAAGAAAATCATTTATTTAAAAAAATCAGGCTAAACAAAGCCAAATTGGAGCCAGTGGCATCCATGGGGAGTGGGATGGCAAAATATGAGGATGGCAGGAATAATACTGCAACTCAAGCCCAATCCCTTTTTAATTTATGGGTAATTATGAGATTATAAAGCAGTAGAGTAGGATGGCACGACAAAATGAAAATACACCTAACTACCCAAAGGCTGTAAAAATACCGATTATGCCACCAAAAATTATGCTGTGCTTGTATTTTGTTGTACGATGCAGTTTTGTCTCACATTTGATTTGGCTAAGAAGAAGAAAAAAAAGGCAGAAATCTATTAATGCATGAATCATATCGGATTTCAAATAGAGGCATGGTAGCAAATACTTGCTTCGTGAAACATGTTTGAGTTGTGCCAGAGGTTTGAGCTAGTACGCAGTGCTTGACAGAAAACTATTCAGCAAGTTAAATAGAGCAAATTGGAGCTGTCGGATGAGAGATCTGCTCTGTGTTAGTTACCTTACAAGGACTGGTATCAGTTTTGCTTAATAATTAAAATGGAACATTGTCAGCTTGGCACTCCTCCACAGAAAGCCCATAGAGATGACTTAACTTCTTTAATTATCTATTAGCCTGCCAACCAATAAAAGACGATAGTATGAAGCTGAAAAGCAAAGTGTTCATATCTGGATTACTTGTCGCGTTATATTCCTTCTCCTGGAGGAAGGGGAATCCCAGCAACAGCAGCAATTTTCCCAGGGCTGCCCGGTTATTTCAGAATACAGCAGCCTACTTTAAACCATTTAACCATAGGAAAAAGAGCTTTGGCATCATGGTTATATTTTTATCACTTTTGAATGCCATTCAGATTTTCTGCCTTGGCCACCAGAATGTTTTGCATTGTCTATGCACTTTCTGGCTTCCTACTGAAGTGTGTCCAGTTCAACAAAGAGGGCTGCTCATTCGGGTTTCCATGAGTTGAAAGAATATGAAGTAGGAAACGGTATCTGTTTGTGTTAGTAGGACAAGCCAAATATTTTTAATTTCTGTCTGGCAAAAGTTGCAGTTACCAGAGGCACGTCTCTATGACTCCTTTGAAATATACTACACAGTTGGGGAAAGATGGGGCATTTCTAGATGGTTTACTGTATAATTGTTAATACATTCACCTAGATCTATAGCAAAAGCCTTCACAGAATACTCTCAATCTCTTGCTAGTCCTCTGGCACAATTTAAAACCCATGGGTAAAGTCAACAATAAAAGGAAGCAAAACTAGTAATGCAAAAGAAGGAACCCACACAAACTTCAAGACACAACACACATGTACCTTAATGTTCCTCTCTTGTTCACAATTGTTACTTTACCTTCCTCAGGTGTTAAAAACTGAAACTACTGAGCACTGTTCCCAAGATACCATATAATTTCTATATTGATAAATTCATCATAAGCCATTAAGTTGGTACTGATGCTTAGCAACCACTTAGATAGATTTTCCCCAGAACCATCTGCCCCAATCTGGTTTTTCAGGACTTCCAATTGTGAACCCTTCACCACTGTCACTGAGTCCATCTCCCCTATTTTCTTTCTTTCTACCTTTCCCAGCTTTCAAACCATCTCCAGAGGACTAGATTTTCATATAATATGTCCAAAGTAGGATAATTGAGCTTGGTCATTTAGGCTCCAAGAGAGAATTCTGGGTTGCTTTCTTCGCTGTCTGTAGTATTCCCAGGAATCTTCTTCAACATCAAACTTCAAAAGCATTAATACTTTTTTCATTCCTGCTTCTTCAAGCATAACTTTTGCTTCTATAGAATACTACAAGGGAAATCGTGGCTTGAAGATGTTCAATCTTAGGCTCCCAGCATGGGAAACGTAGTGGTAATAAGAAGACAAAATTGACTAGACTTTGCACTCCCTAAAATGACCTGCTTGCTACCTGTGAAATCCCAGTTGAAATAAGATTCAATATGGTCTTATTGAAATGCTTGAAATAAGGGAGTCGGGAATTAAATAAGTACAAGCTGTCACTGGGAGTAAGGTATGGAACAAATAAATCAAGACATTGGAGGAACTACAGGGCAAAAGAGATGCCTAAATATAGCTTTGACATATCTGCTCTTGTGTAATAGTGCTGGGTTGAGGCCAATGGTTTGCCTTCACAGCTGCTACTGAACAGGTGTGAGAGGGACTTTGTGAACATAGTTTATGCAAGTGTTATTTGGGAGCCTAGCAGAAATTCATTGAGTTGACCTGAGATCATTTGTAGCCTGAAATACCTGCTCTTAAGGGGAGCTAAATTGTCCTTTGAGCAGCAAAAGCTTTCCCTACTTCGAACAATTAAATATATAAGCCTGAATATTTCTGCAAATCTTCTATTTTACCTTTTTTGAATGACATAAGCCATATCCTTTATGAAAACAATAAAAGGTCACGAATAAAAAAGTGAATATGCCTAATCCCAAAAGCCATTATTAAAATCAATGGTTACTTATAAAATAAAACCGTTCAAAGGTACTGAAGCAGGACCTCTAAGGTTGTTTTTCTTTCTCGACTATAGAGTATATAGTTGGGAGGACTTAAGAGGAAAAGGGAAAATCTATTTCCAAAGAGAGATCGTGCCTTGCAAAGAGATCTTAAGGAATCAGTGTCTGTACTTAACCACAACGATGATGTAACATTGCTGAAATTCTTATGATATCATAACCATGCAGATGGTCCAGAATGCGGCCGTGCAGGGGATTGTGGGTGTTAGTGACCATGCCCATGTGACCCCCCGTCCTCCGCAAGCTGCACTGGCTTCCTGTGGTCTTTCAGGTGCACTTCAAGGTTTTGGTTATGACCTTCAAAGCGCTCCATGGCATAGGACCAGGATATCTTCAGGAACGCCTACTACCAGCCAATATCTCCCACAGGCCAGTACGCTTGCACAGAGAGGGCCTCCTCGGGGTGCCGTCGGCCAGACAATGCCGGCTGGCGACCCCCGGGGTGAGAGCCTTCTCTGTGGCAGCTCCAGCCCTTTGGAACGAACTTCCCCCGGAAATACGAACAATTTCAGATCTCCGGGCCTTCCGTCAGGCACTTAAGACCTTACTATTTACCCAAGCTGGGTTGTCCTGAGCCCTCTCTGATTTTTAAATTGGTTTAAAAAAAAATTTAGATGGTCATTTTAATTCTTAATTCAGCCGATTTATTTAATATTTTAAGGGTCTTTTACTATTTGTTTATGTCTGTGTTTTTATTATGGCTGTACTGAGTCCTTCGGGAAAAGGGTGGTATATAAATTAAAATAATAAATAAATAAATCATCACTAGCAAAAGTGGATGCCTGTGAATCTTCAGTAGAGACGAACAACCTCTGTGGTGGTGATGAGAGCAAGAAAAGGAAATCTCATCTATGCTCTTACAGTCCTACAAGGATACAGAATTATTAGTTGGCAAATGCAGCAAATGACCTAGCTGTAATGTCAAAGTCCACAGCTCTATCTGATAGGCAGTGAATGCAACGTCCAGCAACCTTTTGCTGCTTTTGGTAACGCGGTACACTCGTGGGAGTTATAAAATCCAAAAGGTACCTACAGCTACTATGGTCGACAGGCTTTTCCCTCATAAGGGATTGCTGCTGGCTGTCTATCTGTCCACCTGGTGGTCTTGCCTGGTCATGTCATCTTCCAGGTGAAGATAAAGAAAGCAACACTGACTGCACTGCCTGGTGCTTTATGGATTGAGGATAGCGGTCAATGAAGCATTGGAGCCTATCATAAGCGTACTGTTCCAGGGTATGAGAGAAATGGGAAATGGTCCCCTTTTCAAGCTGAAGATGCACCCCAGGGACATGCTCCAATGTGTCATGTAGGGAATGGAAAGCAAAAGTTCACCATACCCCTGTCCAAGGCTGGATGCGTATTCCTGTTTGGCCTTTGCACTAGGAGCAGCACGAATTCTCAAAGTAGGCAGCCCCATGCCAACATGTTTCGAAACTGCGCAGGCGAATGCCTCGAGCCCCTACCATCTTCAGTAGCAGAATTCACCCAATGTACACTATATAACAGGACAGTAACAAATTGCAGCCTATAGGTAGTGCACTGGTATAACAGAAGCTCTGCACCAAGAAATCATAGTATTATTTTTTTAATAATTATTTGACAGGGGGAAGAGACTGTGACGTCTTCTTCCAAAAATATATTCCATATCTGTAATTGGGGGCATGCCTGAGGAAGAATACTCAGGCATGTTCTAGAGGGGCTTAGGATGAAAAGATTTATCTCCATTCACTGAAAAGATGAAAGGATTTGATTCCCTCTCTCTGGTTCCTGAGAATGTGAATAGCATTAGTGGTCAATGCTGCAACCCCAGTTCTCTGGTGACTGTGTTACAGACCCATGTATAGGTGGCCAAGGGCACCTCCATGTGAGCCTTACCTGGTGGTTACCACCAATCTGGGCTTGCCATTGGCCACCCACGTTCTCCATGTACTGACGAAAAAGAAAAGCACTGAAGGGCCATTTGCACGTCATGATGCAAGAGCAACACATTGCCTTTAAGCCTTTTACACTTACTTTGCACTTGTTCATAAAGCTGTCTTGTCAGCTTTTTCTCTGTGGTGGATTTTTGCTAGTGCATGTTATTAGGAGGATAATTTGGGGGTTCCACAAGCTTGGGTGGTACAAGACCAAATAAAAAATGAAATCCAGACGTACTATGAGATAGATCGATTCATTTTATTCCCAAGAACAAAGAGATCCCTACAGAGGGAATGGGGTCCAGAGACTTGTTTTAGAGGGGTACTGGTCCTTGGTGTGAGCTCGGGGCTGTGGTTTGTGTACATGCTGCATTTAAACACATGTCCTTCCTGTGCAGATGTGCAGTATGGGATGCTCCTGATTTGGACTTTGATTTTGAGATATGTGTGAAATCCAGAAAGGAAGTGTCCGTGGAGATTCTCAATCACCCAGGTCGTTGTGGTCCCAAAGGTGCTTTTTTTGAAAGGCTACTGGACTTTTGTTGTTTTTCCTTGAAGACGTTTCACTTCTCATCCAGGAAGATTCTTCGGTTCTGATTGAATACATTTGGCTTTTGAAAAAGCACCTTTGGGACTCTGGAAAGGAAGATCACCCTCCAATATGTAGACATTTGAGACCTCTGGCGTCTCCCTTTACACTGGGAAGATTCCTGCCGTTTGATGGAGTCAGTGAGGTGTGTTTATTCCGAGGCTGGTCCGCAGTTAAAGGTTCAAGTTGCTAAGGGGGGGGGAGATCAGAGGCCTTTTATTTATTTATTTATTTATTTATTTCAATGTATATACCGTCCTCCTCCGAAGGACCCAGGGCGGTGTACAGCCGTTTAAAACCACACAATACCATACTTAAAACCATTTAAAATTAAATTAAACCTATTTGGGCTGCAAATCCTTAAAAACTCTAAAATTTAAAACCTCCGGTGACCCCTTAAAACCCTCAGCTATTCCCCCCCCCCAAGGAACCGACCCAATTAAAAGCCCTGGCGGTCAGGCCAGGACCGCCTGGATAAAAAGATGGGTCTTAAGGGTGGAGATCGGGTATCATGCGAATCTCCGGAGGGAGCTCGTTCCATAAGGTTGGCGCTGCCACAGAGAAGGCTCTACCCCCGGGTACCGCCAGCCGGCATTGTCTGGCTGACGGCACCCGGACAAGACCCATCCTGTGGGCACGCCACCCGTCTGTGGGAGGTAATTTAACTTCTAACAATGTCTATTAGCCATCTGAGTTGTGCAAATTCACCAGACAATTGAAAAAAAAGTCGTGTTGCTTCCAGGTCTAGCCCAAAAATGAGCAAGGCCGGTGCGAAATGCCTCCCGTGGACGCCGCGGGCAAGGCCTTGGCAAGCACCGGGACTTGTGCAGTCGCTCTGTTCACACCGCTTGCCCAAAATTGAGAGTGGGACTTTCAGTTTTACTTGAATAGTTACTTTGTGATTGTAAAATTACATTAACGTTGCTTTTGGGTGTCGTTTTGGCAACCAAGGCGCAAGGCGGCATTGTCCAAAGGTTATTTTTTTCTCGACTTCACGAGGATGTATCTGTATAGTTTTCTTGGTCACACAAATGACAGACGGTTTGAGATTTTTTGTTTTTGTTTGAGGAGCGGGTGATTTTTTCCCCCCATTCATTTATTTGAATATTTCAGTGTGGAGATTGTCTGGTGGTCTCCTATCTAGGAAATAAGCAGCCCGGCCTGTTAACATGGCGTTTTTTGTTTTTCCCCCTTTATGTTGCACACCCGCGTCGCTTTTAAGATGGTCAAGGATGCCTAGGGATTACCGTCTATGGCTGGGTGCAAATGGGCAAAAATACTTTTAACGCCTTTGGATGTGTAGCAGTTCAAGGAAGAGAACAAATAACCCGCGCAAATGCTGCGCCTTCGGGGATTAGCCTTTATGAAAGCTTTTATGAAAGCTGACCGGAGACGGCAGGGCCTTTCCCCCCAAGGCCGCTTCCCGCCCGAAAACAAACATTTGTGAGGCGACTAAAGCGAAGACGCCGAAGGACAAGCGGCCGCGCCTTTCCCGCCCGCCTCAGCCCCTCCCCGGCGTTTCCAAGGAAACCCGTTGCCCGGCAACGGCAGGTAGCTTCGGGCCGGGTGACGGTTGGCGCATCGGCGTTTGAATGGGAGGAGCTGCGCGTGGGCGGCGGCGAGACAAGATGAGAGCCGGATTTCACTCTCGTGAGTTGGACGCGGCGCCGCCTGGCGGGGGAACGGGCGGGAGGGCGGCGGGCGAGGGGCTCCCTTTCGCTCCGGACGCGGGGCGTCGTTTCCTAACCCGGGGGCTGTTCAGGGGTGACCCAGACGAAAAGCCCCCCCCCTCGTTTGTCTGCGGGAAGGAGAGGGGCTGGTGCTGCTCCGGGGGGGCCCTTGGCTTTGGGGGAGCCCCGAGTCCGGGGGTCTCCCCGGCGAGCGCACCCCTCCTCCAGCTGCAGCTGCGACAGATGTGCTGCAGAGGCGATGGACCAGGCGAGTTTGTTTCCGTCCCGGATGGGAGAGACGGCGTCACGCCCGCCTCGTGTGGGATGATAACAGGGATATTTCCCACTTTACGCCGTCCTGTGGCTTCTGGTGTGTGAATATTCCGCAGCTAGATTCAGGGTCTGAAACTGGTGGGAACCTAAAAATTCAAGTCATAAAGGCCTGAAATGATTACGGTCGTATATCGTTTGTGACTGGCTTAATTTAATATTCCTATATATTGGTTCAGAAGTATCCCAGAAGGGCTAACCTTTGCAATAATCTCTACTTTTGAATAGTCAGAACTATGGAGAGCTGGAGAAATGTCCAAATTAACTCCTAAGTTACTTTTGTTTATATGTGAACTGATTCAAGCCAAGCAGTAAATAAATAAATGGTTTTTATTTATACCCCGCCCTTCTCCCAAAGGACTCAGAGCGGCTGACAGGCCAGATAAAAAGACAGTACCACACAAGCAATGAAACACATTAAAAACATTAAATAAGGCCTAATTAAAAAGATGGGGGGAAACAATAAAATGACTTCTATCTAAATCCTAGAATTAATTGAAATATTTAAAACCGATCTAAACCCCAAGTTAAAACAAGGTACAAAAGCAACAGCTGCAGCCAATGCAATAACAGCAATAACACACAAGAGCAGAAATATGTTACAAAATAATATTTGATAAAATTATAATTCATATGATCAATTGTATTAATTCCTGGCCTTGGGACAATAATCTTTTTACCCGCTTTCAAATGGTCTGGAGCCTGGAAACTTCACTGGCCTTGGGGTTGTTCTAGAAAAGGAGATTCCCCTCTAGGAATGCCCACTTTTCATAATTTAGTAAACACTGACCTTTCTATTGATATTTTTTTTGTATTGATAACACTAGCATGTCATTATTGAAATGCATTTTTACTCTCCGTTTTAGGTTTCAGAAAAGGAGACAAAACAAATCTAGGCATTAGATCTTAATTTATAAAATATTTGGGACAGGATGAGGGATGCATGCTCCCCTGGATGACATGGTGACCTAGTGGTGAAGACACTTACGGCCCACTTAGAAGGTTGAACATTCAATCCTAGGTAGCAGCAGATGTTTCTCTCTCAGGGCGCAAAAATATCAGCTGCAAACTCCACGTTGGCATCAGGAAGGGCATCCAGCCAGTAAATGCCCAGCTCCAATTATCCTGATTGTACCCCAAATTAAGGGATTACAGGGTCAGAAAATGAAAAAATGATACATGCTCCCTGCAACTTCTCTTCTTTGGCTATTGAATGATATACCATGTCCTGCTGTTGCTCTACTGTTATATTTGGGAGGCTATTCACCTCTCGTTAAACCTGCATCCTAGGGGTTCATCATCTAGTACAGTGTGTTTTTTCAAACTTGGCAACTTTAAGATGTGTGTACTTCAATTCCTAGAATTCTCTAGCCAGATGGAAGTGGAAGTCCACACATTTTAAAGTTGCCAAGTTTGAAAAAAATGATCTAGTACTGGCTGCATTTAGATATGAAGGCCTAATCTTTTCTGGCCTTCTGCATCAGACATTGGCATGTCAACCATGGTTAATGTAAGCCTTAAACTTAATCAAGTGTTTTGTGTTCATGCAACAATAAACTAACCACGCAGAGTAGGTTCAATGTAGAGAACTTGAATGTCATTTGGGTTTTATGAAAAGCAACAGTCAGGATACAGGCTGCAAGGAAAGACTACAATTGAACTGTCAGTTGAAGCTAAGTAGCTGATCTGTGTAAAGAGTTAGATTTAGATTGGATATAACATAAAATATTGTTTTGCTCCTGAGCTGTATCTCTTATTATCTATACACTCAGCAGAAAGTGTGTGAGTTTTGGTGCCTCTACATAATGACTGTTTCAGGGAACAATCTAAAAACATGGGAACAAAGACTTAATTTGTAGGAGGATTTTTTGATATATTTTAAGCCCATTATCCCTCAAAGCAGCAAATTGCCCAACTTTGACCAAAGTGATATTGTAGTTTGTAATTATTGAACATCCAACACATAGATATACCATGTCAATGACAAGATGGCAAGTTTAAGCCACGTGCTTCTGCATGACATTTATACTTCCCAATATTAGCCTGATATACTAGTGCAAAGTATTAATTCAAAGATATTTCATTCAAAAGAATTGGACCTATATAGGGGTGGATCTCAAATCTCAGGAACTGTTCTTTAAATATGCATTTAGCAAACAAGAATATAAGTACTAAACTTTCTGTACTAAACTGAGATGTTCTCTGTTTAAGGTTCTCTGCAGACTTCTTGCCTAATTTTTAAATTCTCTAAATATTACATATGCAGGATTTGTTTTGATTTTTCAGAAATATTAACTTCAGGAAGAGATGGTGAGCTCCAACCACAATCAGCACTGGAAGTAAGCTTATGTCTTTGGAATAGTAAGAACAAAGAGTATGTGTTTCTGAACTTCCCTAATTTTGTAGTTACCAAATATGTTGGATTACAATTCACATAATTTGGCCATGTTGTCAGGGAATTATAGGGCCTGAAACCAGCATAGCTGAAAGATTTCAAAATAGGAAATAAAATAATGACAAAGATAGCAAAAAATTCTATTTCATCTCTATTTCTTGGTGGTGGTGGTAGCGTTTTTTATTTCTATACTCTGTTTGGTGTGCTCTGTTCCTCTTTTTTAATAACTTTTTAGAAGAAAGGCAAGTCATATGTAGCAAAAATAAAAACAGCCTGATTTGAAGATGCTAGTTATAAAATAAATCACAGATTAGAACTTAATAAATTGGCAACTCCTATGCACGTCTATACTTTGATTGTTATTAATTAAAAATGTATAATTCCCTTACTTCTTCCAAAAAACATCTGCAGAACTTTACAGTTTGAGGAAATTGCTTTCCATGCATATTGATAAATAGCAATATGATTTATAACACAAACACACACACACACGTTTTTTCTTTTTCCCTAATACATACCACCTCCCCCACCATACACACACACATTAATTACTCTCCTTTTAGTGTTTTTCATTTTTCTATCTGCATTCCTCTCCATAACTATCTAGAGGTAAATATCAATGAGCTTACTGGAAGGTGCAGAGGAGTCTTTAGAACAAAAATGAAATATGCTCCATCAATTCACTGATTTCTTGAGAACTAGAACACAACAGGATTATAGGTTTCTATAAGGAAAGAAGATAGACACTCCCAGCTGAATATTAACTATTTTTACAACTTGTAGATCTTACAACAGCAACTGGAATCATTTCAAACTCTTCAACAGCAAACTTTAGAGAATGTAAGCATGGTAAGAGTGCTTCATAAATACTCATGAAATAAGGAGAGAATATGTGATAATTTATTTTTAATAAGTAAATTGAAAAATAAACATATGTAATCAATTTCATATATACACTTCGATACCGGGTGACAAATCCCAAGAATTCTTCTAAATTGTTGTTTTTGTACTGTACTTGGAGTCCCCTTTCCCCCGTTTTCTTCCGTTGCAAATTCAGTCTTTTTTTCTTAATTCCTCAGGAGGGAGAGGAATTACAGGCTTCCTCACTTTGTGAAAAATGTCTCCAAAATGGATTGCTATGACAGATTATACTGAGAGGAAGTCAAATATGTGCTTAGAGCATTGGTATTAATGAAAGGTGACATTGAAAAGATATGGAATAAAGATCGCTTTTTTCCATAATACAGTACACTGATTTTTGTTCTCTTAGATCAAATATATTGGTGAACCATGGCTAGTTTCTACCTACTCTCAATTTACAGCATCATATCAGTAAGATATATAAAGCCAACAAGCAGATCGTGAGCACATCTGATCACAGCTTTCTGTAGATTATGTTCTGAAGACTCTTCTAAGACACATCTGGCATTGAACTGCCCATTTTTAAATGAGGAATAACCCACAGCCCATTAGACTGAAGCAGATGGCAAAAGAAAATGGAATTTAGAACAAGGGCCACATAAAGCATTCAAAAGAGAAGCCAGGTCAAATCTGCTAGGGCAAAAGAAAAAGGCTCTCCTTCTCAAAGCATTAAAGTTATCACCTTGTCCTGGAAGAGCAGAGCAGTTGCTTCAAAGACTTTTTCCCAGCAGGTTATACATGCACATGTGCAGTCACTGGTGTTCCTAGCAGGGCTCTTCTCTGTTTCCAACATTTTGCATTCTTATCATGTGTGGTTAGTACAGAAGTACAGAAGCTAGAAAAAAGTATGGTTTTATTTAGGAAGAATTTTACATGCTATGTTTATGAGTGTTTATTGTAGTGGAGTCAGAAATATTGCTACTGTCCATCCAACAGAGCACCAGATAATTTCTCCAAGGCTGAGTCTCTCTGAATTCAGTAGGATCTACTTTTAAATTGGCAAAGTTAAACAAAAATGCCTATCAGCATAGCTTACAATAATTGTTATAAGGAATTCAGCATCATTTAATTGTTCATTTGTTTTTTATTCAGGTTCAAAGTGAAATTCATGAGATACTTAATAAAAATATAACTGATATGAAAAGTCAAGACAATTTACTTTTCCCCACATCTATCAACATCACTACGGTATGCTTTTTTTTCCTTACTAGCAAATACTTTATTAAAAATTGTGCACTGTTGTTCTGGGAAAATTAAGAATCAGCCTTTTTCCGATCTCCTGGAATCATTCATCCATCACCTTTAATCCAAGCATGAATTACTCTATGTAATATGTAGTTCTATGTAATACATCATAGCATAATATTTTGAATTGTCCTGAACAATCCAATTCTTTTTCACATCTTCTGCTGTACAGTATGGTTGTTGCAATTAATAATTACAAAGGCTAAAATAATGCTCATTATTTCTGTAGTTACCGTATTTTTCGCACCATAAGGCGCACCAGACCATAAGACGCAGGATGTCCAGAGGCATTCCGCGGGGCGATCCAAGGTCCGGAGGCTGGCCTGCAGGTCGAACTGGAGTGTTCCCGGCACCCCGCGGATGCGCAGAAATCGCTCCGCAGGACGCTCCAGTTTGGCCTCCAGGGTGATACTTCGGCTTTGGAGCGTCCCGCTGCGCGA
>JANHFO010003905.1:310638-320877 GCA_032468095.1 Pareas carinatus
CACCTTGAAGCGCACCCGGAAGTCCACCGGTAGCCAGTGCAGCTCGCGCAGGAGGGGGGTGACGCGGGACCTCCCGCATATGTTATGTATAAACAGCTGATATGTGATCGGACAACATAATATATAACTGTTGTAATTATATTTGATGAAAGGAAAAAAACTTGCTAGATTGGGTTTGTTAAAAAAAAAAAGACTGTACAAACAATACACCATTGCAGGAGCGAAAATGGAGAGTCCTTAATCTCTTGGCCAACTCATAACTTACTTGCTGTTTTTGCTCGCCCTCCCCCAATGCTTCTCCTCAAGAACATGCTGAGGATGAAATCCTTGGAAGTCTTCACAGAGGCACCCCCAAACTCCGCCACAACCATCCCCACGTCCATCTGCTACATGCCCTTTGTGCTTGACACCCCTGCTCTCTGCTTACTCGGACAGACGAGGTTGAAACAATTGAAAATGCTTCCATAATTTTGGATGCTCAAAGGCTGAAAGATCAAATAAAATCCCAATAGGGAAACAGATCCAAGAAATCATTTTAATCTAACAAGACCTGCTGCATTGCTCTTCAAACATTAAATGCCAGGGGTGATAAAGTCAACTAGCTTTCGGCTAGAAAGGTAGCAGCTGTTTAAACACAGATTCTTCAGAGTTAGAAGAAGCTTTAAAATGAATGAGGCTCCCCCCTTCCTTTGATACAAACAGCACATGATAAGAAATGGTGTCCCCTTGGGGTGGGATTGCTACCATTTGCGCCAAAATGAAAATCGCTAAAAAAAAAAAGATACTCTTTAACTCCTTTCCTTTATGCATTTGGAGCTGAACAGAACTGAGATCAGGGCTAAAAAAATCTGAACTTCCTTGGAAACATCTACAGTGGAGCTACACCAAACTTTGGAGATTTGTCTGAAACTTGGCTGAACTTCCAAATCAAACTACATTTCAGAATTGAATCAGAAAGCTGAGCGCATGCTGGTCTGGCTTAGGATGTATGAACATAGATCCACAACGAGAACAAAGCGTGGAAGTTGGGCCCTTGACTTTTTCCTGAATTAGGGTGGGGGTGGAGATACAGTGCTAACAAATTTCAGAGATCCAAGTTATTTGCAAAAAAAAAAGGCAATGTGGCTGCAAGTGACAAATTTTACCCTCCTCTACCAAGGACTGGTGCAGAGACTGTTTCCTGCAAAAATGAACAGGCCAACGGACTGCGATCACTGAGATCCCCCCCGGGGCACAGTTACCGATACCAAAGACGTTCGCTATGACCCCTCGGGAGCTAGATGCGCTCCAGAGGTTCATAGACAAGAGCCTACAGCATGGGCTTATCCAGCCCGCTATACCCAAGGTGGCAGCTTCAGTGCTGATTCGGGAGGAAAAGGATGGGCCTCTCCATCTATGTGTAGACTATAGAAATCTTAATCTTAAGTGTGTGCAAAATGTCTACCCCTTGCCATTTATGAAGGATATGTTGGGCCACCTTGCCAAGGGAAAAATATTTACAAAGCTAGACTTGAGGGAGGCCCACCCCTGAGTAAGGATCAGAGAGGGGGACGAGTGGAAAACTGCTTTTAGCTGCCCCCTTGGCTGCTTCCAGTGTCGGGTGCTCCCTTTTGGGTTGCAGAGTGCGCCTGCGCTGTTCATGCAGCTGATCTGAACTTTAAGAGGTGTGGATGTCACCTCCCAGAGGGTCAGCTGCTGTAAGCATTTGCCACACCTGGAGGGAGGGGGCTGAGTGCGATGTGATGTGTGGGGTGGGACTGGAGTTGGCTGGAGGAGGAGAGGAGCGCGGCCTTGGACACTCAACTGATTGACGGGTGCCTAATGGGAGCCTGATGCGAGCCAGGCATGTGCCGTCGGAGGCACCTCGAGGACGCCGGACCCAGCTACAGCTGAAGGACTCGTTCCATTCCACCACAGCATTGATTGGCTGAGGGACTTTTGGGGGACGGGCAGATCTCTTCCCTTCTGTAACCCCCGAATGCTGAATGTGTTCAGAGCTTGCCCAGCCACGCTGCACTCAACCGCCCAGCAAAAGTACTTTTTCTCTATCTCACATTGGAGCGAAGGCTCGTTCTTTGCTGGGAAGTGGGGGCCAGCCTCACAGTTGGCTGTGTTCCCAGCCAGCATTTTGAGAGTTGAAATCCTAACATTGCCAAGTTAGGAAAGCCTCTCTGGAATGTTTTCTTCTGAACATCAATTTATGAAGAATCAAATTTATCATTTGATTCCTCCTTTTCTCATTCAAGTGATGGAAAACAGCAGTATTTGTCCATTGCAAACCTCTTTCTCCCTTGCTTTGCAGAGGGCTTGCTGGTTCTTTCTGATTCCTGGGCTGACCTGAAAACCTCACTGAAGCTTTTCTTTAGAATTTCATGGGAGTGGAATGGATTGACTCGATGCTGTGGCCAGTTGGGAGCAGCCTCCTTGCCACCGTCAAGTCCCCTCTGCCGACTTGCTGGCCATGCAACCAGTTGGCCATGTCGAGATAGCAATGTCGAGTCATCTTAGACACCCATGGAAAGATTGAACATCAAGGATTCCCAAGAAGCTGAGAAGCCAAAGGGACAAACTACACACTGACAAATTAACAAGGGGGGAAAATCCATTTTATTCCCTGGGAATGGAAGAACAGTTTCAAAATTGCAGGAAAAACATCCCGTTCGGCTTTAAAATGAAGGACCAAGGAAGAGAAGATGACAAATCACCTCAGGTGTAGTTTGATGGAGGATCCATTGTGCAAAATGTACATGTTGAGTTTTGAAAAATAAACCATAGGAAACCCAAGCCAGCTGTGTAACATTCTGAGTCTTCCATTCTTTCATCAAGAACCTTGTCTTTCGGCCAAGACTCCAAGAATGGATGCCAGCAAAGATCCTCACACCACAAGCTTCATCATCAGCCAAGGGCGATTTTCATTAGGCACATCTTTTTTACAAAATGACATCAACTTCTTTTTAAAAAAATGAAAGTTATGCCAAAGAAGTTGTATCAGGGGACTGCCCACGACGTTTTGCGCTGTCCTCACCACCCTCTGTCTTTCTATCCACGACTGTCAAACCAACCTACCACGCCGTAATGCAACGAGTGAGGACGCTTTCTATTGTGTAAAAGGAGGTCATCAATTGTTCCACTTTTTTTTTTTTGCAAGACCCTAAGGAAGTGGAGTCTCTGTTGGGACTTTCTGGTCACCTGGGTGGTGTTGATTCTCCAGGTGAGATTTAATTTAATTTAATTTAATAATTTAATTTATATACCTCCCTTTTCCGTACAATGGACTCAGGGCAGTTTACAGCCAACAATAAAACAATACAGTACAAAAATCTATAGAATTAAAATAAAATTAAAAGCAAATATTATAAATGGGCAATATTAAAATAACGAATTCTTAAAACCAATTTAAAATCTAATTCAGTAAAAATGGGAATGTAGGAGGGGAGGAGGGCTAGGCAAGACCTGCCAGAACAAAAAGATGTGTCTTAAGAGCACGGCGGAAAGCACGGAGCTCAGAAATCCTTCAAATATCTACGGGGAGATCGTTCCAGAGGGTGGGAGCGGCCACAGAGAAGGCTCTCCCCCTGGGGGTTGCCAGCCTGCATTGTCTGGCCGACGGCACCCTGAGGAGGCCCTCTCTGTGGGAGCGGATGGGTCGGTGGGAGGTATCACATGGTAGTATGCAGTCCTGCAAATAATTTAAATAAACAGCTTTAATTATTCTATTGTTCATCAGTCTCAGGATTCAAGCTTCAACTACAGTATATAAAATAGAACAAGAACTCTTCAAAACATCTGGAGAAATTCAACACATTTCTCTCCCCACTGAGTAAATAGCAAGACAATCTTCACAGAATAGTATATAGAAATTAAGGGAATAGCTACCAGGTTGAAGAATATCTACTGCAGAGGTTTCCCTAGAAATTAAATACTGCAGTTAGGCAATACTTACTTTTCAATGTTTAAGGCCATAATACTTCTTACTGGTCTGCTCCTAGTACCAGGATTAGGGTGAAACACTGTTCCTTGTTTATTAGTTGTGGAAGCCCTAGGCATTCTAACACCATATGGGTCAGCAGAATGAGTTGGAAATGAATCAAATGTGCCAGCTTTCATGCCTCCAGGCTGAAAGGACAAGAAGAAATGTTAAATATTGCAGACATACCAAAGAAGGCTTTATCCACACAAAACAAATATGGATTTAGCAGGATTATGAGCTGGGTACAAAGTACTATGAAAGCCTACTTCGAGTACAATACCTACTTTTTTTCCTACAGAGAATCACAAAATGATAAGATTTTACAAGATTTGGTCTCAAGAATATAAATGGGCCTGTTGTGAATAATATTTGGTTGTGACGCCACTACGAAAAGCAGGACTATAGACCAGGCTAGGGAAAGAAAATCCTGGCTAAGCTGGCTAAGGAATTCTGGGAGTTGAAGTCCACAGGCCTTAAAGGGACCAAGGTTGGAGACTTCTGCTCTAGAGTACTGCTGAACAATACTGCAGCCTTTGTACATATGACGGGAAACCAATCTGAACTTTGGTCTACCTGATCTAAATACATGACTACATACTTTGCTTCAGCTACAATCAGATGTAACATTAAGGAAGGAACTCTGATTTAATACACAATTATAGCAATAAATACATTGCAAACACATTGCAGTATAGCAGATACAGTACATTCCAGTAAATTACAATATTAATTACAACCATAACGTCTGATTCATCCAACACATTAAGCATGAGAGTGATTTTAGATTTAGTTTATTATAGATGAATGTCTACAGAAGTGTCTTTCTCTCTTTTTTTATTTTGTTTCTAATTATGTTTTTCTAGATTTGCACCTTTTAAAGGAAGGAGTTCCAGGGTAGATCACTTCTGAATCTCTATTTGGATTAAATCTGAAAAAGCTACGATGATTCCATGGGTGTGCCATTTTCCAAAATTAATTGATTTTATTTTCCCCCAATAAATATAGCCCTTTACATTGCAGTAAATATCACACATAACCTCTTTTCTTTGCTAAAAGAAAACATCTGCAGTAAAAATTTCTTGAGAAGTTTGACTATTAACAAGCACACCTTTTTAGCTGGAGAACTTGGCTTAAAAGGATGTTGAATGAGTACTTTTTCAGGTGGTTTTTTTGGTGGAGGCAACGGATTGTCATCATGGTAAGGATTCGTATCGAAATATTCACGGGGATAAAGATTTAGCTTGAACGGTCCACCTTTCATCAGTTTGCGATGATCTTCAGATATTTTCTGGGCAAACCAGAAATGGGAAATGTCACATTGGGCTCTTCAACTCCTTACCCAAAGCCAAGGGCAAGATTAAGGCTGCAATTCTATGCTCACATATTTCTGGATATGTTCTACATAGCTGTAATTATTCCTGAGCAAACTTACATGGGATTGCATTTCTGAAGTGGTAGGAAATTAGTATTAACGAGCGCTAGGGATATAAAGTCAAATATATAGAAGGCAGGACCTCAGACATTATAAGATCAAAGCAAATATGTACAAGAAGGAAATGTTCTTTGCTGAAGTAATAATAAAGCAGCATGACTTTCCCTTCACCACTTGAAAGGGCTTTCTAAAACAGGTTTCACATTAAGGATCAATCCATATATGGCTCTACTACAGTACATACCACTTCTGTGACAATCACTATAATTTTTTAACTGACGAAGTTAATCTTAATAGGGAAAGGTGCAAAAACCCACTATTGAATCATTTATTGTACTGATGACATCAAGAATAACTATCGAAAGTTGAGAAAATAATACATTAATGAAACAGAATATACAGTGCCCACGTATATTGAAATAATATACAAATGTATTCTTTCTTTATTAAATAAAGGTTAATGATGTACAATTTTATAGGATGATACCTAATAAACTCCAATTAGAAGGAATAAGATATGTTATCAACCTAGATAAAATAAAACAGAAATTCAATTGAATTTTACCTTAAAATGTATTCTTCCTATGTCATACAATTCAACTGAATGTGTGTATGGTTTACCTATGGTGAGATTGGGATACCTAGATACAGAAATAAAACAGTGATAGCAGCAACATTCATCTTTTCCTTTAAAAAATGATATATATTTATATTATAATTCTAGAATGTTTTACCCATAGCCAGTTCCTTTCTTCCCTGGGTTGGTATAGAGATTTTTCCCTGGTTGTACATATGCAATCTTATCTTTCAATTGAGCACTGAAGTAGGCACATGGGCCACTAATTGTTCCGTAGTAGGTTCCTACGCCACACCTGAGATACAGAAAAAATATAGAGATTGGCATTCTATATTAAATATTAAATATACTATTAAATATGAATATAATATAATAAAATATGCTATTTATTTGCTTCAGATAAACAAGTTACAATCCTAGCATACCTTTTCTACTAAGTCACTGCCCTATCTTAAAGAAATACATTAAAGGGGTAATGATATTTATATTTAATTGGAATTAAGGCCAAATGAAGTAGGTGGACTTACTTTTGAATAGATATATATACATATTGGACTCTGCTTTAAAGTAAATAGGTTAGGTTGTGTAGACAGTCCTCAGGCCACACTCAGTCCCTAGGATCATTCTTGCAACTTCTGGAACACCAAAAACTCTGCAGCATTTTCTTTTTCAAAAAAAAGGGGGAAAACAGGTGCACTAAGTCTTCATTAGGTTTAATACTCTTCCTTTGGCTAAAATCACCCCCCAGAGTTCAAAATAATTTTAAAAAAAATTGATGGAGAAATGAACCCTGCTCTCCTCGATGATATCACCATGCCAGTGTCACGCTTTCGTGTCATATTTGATCATCTTTATTTAGAAAAACCAACAGAGGATTCCCTAACCAGAGAAAAATTACCTGTCTCTGCTTGGGTGAATATTCTAATGTAATTCTGTATTTCTGTATCTGAATTCATTCATAATACTAAGACAGAGATAAGCCAGTTACATCTACTTCTCCCTGATCCCTTCTTCCTTCCAGGTCCTCTCAAATTGCACGCCCAAAATATGGTAGACACATCACAAGTACTTTATTTACAAAAATATACAAAATAAGCTATCAATTATTCTATAGTTTGACAACGCACATCCTCGCAGGTCCTTGGGAGCCATTAATTAAAAAGCATGTCCATCATATGCAAACTAAGCCATAAACCATAATATGCAGACCATAGTGATTGGATTCTTATATCACACTAAAGGAAAATGAAATACTATAAGACACAAACTGAATGAATCCGACATTGCTGGCTGCTTAGTGTATTGTGCTTTGCAGGGTTTTCTTTCCTTGCTCATGCTATTTCAGAGCAAGTGCTTGGTCTAATATAGTGGGCGTAATTCTTTCTCTCCTGGTGATGCTTTGTTATGCAAAAATAGACAGTCCTTCTCAATTTGGTATACATTCATGGGCCACAGTTCTTCCCATCATTCCCCAGTCAACGTGGCCCATTGTGGAATATGGTAGCTTAACCCAGTATAGCACATAGTTAGAAAGAGAAACATTTTCATAAGTTTTCCCTCTACATCTTTCAATATGTCCCCATTACTCCCACCATTTCTAAGAAGGTTTTCTAAAAATGATATCTGGGGTGTTTATGAAAATGGGCAGAAATTAAAATAAGCCATCTCAGAGGAAGAAAGGTATTTGTGGCACCAGAAGGAATCTGGAGGAAAAGAAGGTTAGAATCGTCAAAATTGCGGGATAATTTTTTTTAATGTAAAATCCAGTGATAAATATGTGTTTACCAGGAAATGTAATCTCCTGCCAACTTTTCTGGCAATTTAGATATCAAAGGAATCCTTAAAATACATTTTAAACCAACAATATCGATATAAGTAGATAAACGCCATATAACTTTTATAATTAAAGTAGCGGCTTTTCTAGAACTTACGAAAATTTATCTCCGTTACTGGGAAGAAAGGGTCTGGCTACCAGGTTTTTCTTTGCCTCAGCCAATCGGTATCTTCTCCTCAACTGAACAGGATTTGAATAACCTTCACCATCAAAAATTCTTGAAAACTGAGGATCAAAATATCCTGCCTGGGTAGCTCCTTTCTCTTTAATACCTCCTGGTAGCATTTGTTTATTCTTGCTTGCAGCTTCATTAAAAGGGCCTTTAAAATAAGGGAACAATTTCAGCATCGATTCAGTTATTTAGTTTTAATTCTGTCACGAGGAAAACAGCTCAGAAACTGGAAATGTCAATAGGGTCATCAGAAGTTGACTTTAACTCAAGGAAGATTGTACTTTGCTTTACATTTTGCGTATCAGCTATCTTGAACCTGAATCTGAAAACACGAATTGTTTTTGATACTTGTTCTAAGAAGCAGTTTTCAATACAAATCATCATATGGCCATTAAAAAGCATGCTCAAGTTTGAACAAAAAAGTGCTCCTTGAAACCTGACCTTTTTCCTTAAAGATTTTTTTTTAATTCCCAGAAGTGGATGCTACAGATTGGAAAATCTAGCGCTACCATAGAAGGAGAGGATGCTGCTTTTCCAGGAATTTGAGAATCTCACTGCCTGAAGTATGGCTAACGAACCTAAATATAACATTCAAAAGAAACAATCATTCAAAAACACCATAAGAGCAGCATAAAATCTTAAGTAACACACATCTAGGAATGTGTTATTCGATCTGAAACTTCCAATCAAAACTCTAACATCTACTCCGAAAGAAAGTATCCAGAAAAAAAGGCAAATAAAGATACCCATCCCTATAATAAATTACCAAAAAAAATTTCCGCCAAATCTGTAGGAGGAATCTAAACAAATGGGAGCAATGTGTAAAATTAAGCAACGAAAGATAAATAATAAAGGTAGCAAAGAATAAGAGCCATTTTAGGGTAAGAGCCATTCGTTCATTTTATGACAAAATAGACTTAATAAGCCAGTTTTCCTGGGAGATACAGCAAAAGCAGAAAATTATAGTGGCACCCTGAATGAATCAAATGACACATTTACGTCTCAAGTAAGACATCTGCAATCATATCAGGCATAAAGATTGTGCATGCGTAGCTGCTTTGTATATTGCAAATGTAAATCAACCTATCCCAACCATCCCACTTTAGCTCTGTGTTCATCCAACATGCTGAATTTGTTAATTTGTTTCTTGAAATAAGACAAATCAATCCATGCTCCTATATTGCTGAACTGAATTGAAAAATGTACTTACGGTTATATGGCGAGATGTATTTATCTCCAATAGTAATATACTCCATTTCACTAAAGAGGCCAATCCTCTCCATATCTGTTTTTCCCGTTTCAGAAGGCATGTTTATTTTTGTATGATAACTTTTACTCTAGGAAATGTTTAAAGTCTTATGCTCCCTAGAAGAAGAAGAAGCGCACATTAAATGCTTCAGCCTTGGAAGTACCGACTTCAATTATTGTGAGTCCAGTGTTCCTAAAGGACTGGTTTAAGTAAGATAGCCAAACTCAATACCTAATATGAAAAAACAACAACAATTAAATATGAAGTCCTGGGTATTCAATTTTTCTACCTTCACCTCTTATTCACCTCTTATTCAAATACAAAATAAAAATAGCAAAAGGGACCTTTATCTGCAAAAGGACAAGCTCTATGTATCCCAACTGCTTCTCAGCATTTTTCTTAAAACCAAGTGTGGGAAGTATCCCAGTCTAGATTAACAGTATATTTATTTCATAACTCATCATATGCTTTTCTGAAAAAGTGCTTTTCCAAACAGGTTCAGAGCACAGTGCAAAATTCTGGATATTTCTTTACAATCACGCTATAACAGAGGTTTCCGATAATAAATTCACTGGGACATATTTATCCAAAATGCTGTTTGTCTGTAATCCCAGAATAATCTTTTTGAATCTAACCTAACAAAATACACCGAAGAGCTTTTATGGAATCCTCTCCCTTCCCATAGTCTACAGCTGTGACTGATCTTGGAAAACCTAAGCATTTCCTATGGGGAAAATCGCATCCCTTTTCACCCGTCTGAATAAAGACCAAACCCAGACCTTCCAGTTGTGTATCGAGTTACTTCGAAAGAAGAAAACACCGCCACCCATATGCTAATTAGGGTGTCTCGAATCCTTTTTTTTATTTAGTCAAGCATACAGAACATCAACAATAATAAAGGGTAAAAAAATAAAAACATGTATGAACGTATAAGTGAGAACAAGTAAATGGGGACAGTAGGACAAGGACGGTAGGCACGCTAGTGCGCTTATGCACGCCCCTTTT
>JANHFO010003905.1:333514-345352 GCA_032468095.1 Pareas carinatus
GAGTCTCGGCGAGCGAGGACGTACCTGCTGGGAACCGGTGATGAAAGTCCTTTTCTCCTGCCACATTGGGGACCGTAAAGGTCCGAAGTTGCCCTGTAAAGATGACCGAAGAGGGAGGCAAGGTTGGAAGGAGCACTGACGGTGGTCAGCATGAACTGGATGGCGTTTTCCCCCATTCTCCAAGTGGTGGAAGAGGCTTTTCTCAAACGCCACAAGCCGAGAACGGGGGACAGAAACAAAAATCAATTAAAGTCTACGGAAGTCAAAGAAAAGAACCCACCAGCCTGGTGAGAGAGAGAAATCTTTTTTACTCATGTACTTTCCTCGACATTGGCAGGTTGATAGGGCAAAGGGACAATAAAAGTAGTAAAATTCAGTCCAGTGAGGATTTGTAAAATGATGACTGAAAGTGTAATGGACAATAATAAGAGTTGATAGAGAGGGAGCAGATCTGGAAAATGGATAGCGGAAAGAATGTTAAAAATATTGGATATTGAGAGAAGAAGTTTGGATTTGAGCTTGGATAGAAGGATTAAAAGCAGTGTATGAAAAAAAAATGAGGATTTAAAGATTTGAGAATCAGAGACTGTATCTTATGCTTATATGTACATAAAAAGATGAATGTACTTTACGGTTATGAATGAATCTTATTCTTCTATATACATGATAAGATGAATGTACTTTATGATTATGAATGTATCTTATGATTTTAATTGCAGTTTGTTTATTGTAGATATAGAGCATATATGTAGATATAGAGCATGTACACCAGAGACAAATTCCTTGTTTGTCCAGACACACTTGGCCAATAAAATTTTGATTCTGATTCTGAAACAATAATTGCATTTTCTTGCAACTGACAATGGTAGTTGGGACCTATGGAAAATAAAATTTAAGAAATATGGAAGACTCTAGGTAGCCTCCCTGCCCTACTGTAGAACTTCAAGCAACTCTTAAATGTCTCTAACTTGATTAATTAATTAATTAGTGCAATAAGTATCTAGAATGAGTAACTCTCCTCAGCTCAATTCAAAATCAGCATAATAATTTACAAGCTTTCTCCTCTGAATCCTCCAACTCCCACTAGTTAAATTTTGTAATCTTCAGCAGTCTAATTATGCAAGAAAAAGAGGAAAAACAAGTGCATACATAAATTGTGATAAAAATTTGAACTAACTATATTAATGCTTTCTCTTACTAATTGGTGTGCCAATGCTGTAATGGAAGAGGCACGTTGTAGATCTAATGTCGTTTTAATTGCTATGCTTTTCCTATAGAATGAGTTTCTCATGCTCTTAATTCATGTAATCCTCAGAATATTATGGAGACTCGTTCAGTTTCATATAAAATAAGGGATTTCCACCTGATTCTTCATTTGGCACCTCTTCAGTACTTCTTTTATTAACGGAAGCTTGCCAGTATAATATTAACAACATCTACTTGTGGTCAGAAGACCACAAATAAAATCTGTCTTCTGTAAGCAATATCTCAAAAAACAGGTGAATGCACAAGGAAGTAAACAACTAGTTAAAAAGGCACACAGACAAATGAATTTATAATGAACTCAATTATATTTTGTTGGTCATGCTCTTCTGGTGGTGTCATTTTCCATAACGCGGTCTAGTAATTTATAGTAGATTGAATGATAGCAATCAATTATGAAATTACCCATGGATTTTACCCTGGACATTAATTTTTCTGCTATTATTACAAGCCTTATTGTATTGTCTCTTATGTCTTTCTACCAAATATTGTTTGGCAGTACAGTATTGTAAAGGATTTCCATCCATTCGTTATACAGCATAATTCTAGGGGAACCATATTGCATAATAGATGTGAGCATTTGCTTTTCCCTACGTTTTATTTAATGAAATCAAATCCTACAGCTCTAATCCTGGTCCTTACAAAAGATATTGGGAATCTCCTTGCTCCTTAGTAGTAGTATAGAGTCATACTTGAGTGTATTTCTTCAGAGTAAAAAAATACTATTTCTTTTTCATAGAAAGCTTTTACAGTAGCCCTATCTTTCTTCCCCCTTCCTCCTACATCAAATATGCATTTGATATAGACAGTAAGCATTACAAAGAGTGAGGGAGTAGTCAGAAGGTAATAGCTACAGCAATAGCACTTAGACCTATGAACAATTAATTAGAGTGAAATGAAATGTGAATCCAGATTATCTCAGCCAAAGTCCAACAGGTGATTTATTATTTCAATCTTTGTCAGTTTCACTAACCTGATGCCACACAGGTTTTTAATTTTCTCTCTCAACAGAAAAGTAAGTTACACCTGAATGAATAATGTATGGCCTCTAGATGTCACTCGGCTACAAACATCAGCCCTATAACCTTCAGGCAAAAACAAGAAGAGGCCAATGACAAAAAGTGTGTGATATTATCATGCAAATTCCATGCCTTACGAACTTGGGTAAGACATCAGAAAGTATGTACCAAATGTCAATATTTGCATGATGAAGTCACAGCTTGTGCGATATTTTGGTATTGCACTTTTCTGTCAACACCATGCTTACAGCATCCCGAATCATTTATGTTGCTAAGGTGGTTGTTTTGTAACATCTGAAGAGAACCACTCTGCTCTTTTGGGCTTGCTAAGTCATGCAGTGATTTGTTTGGCTTTGGCTTAGAATGATATAATGATACAGCTAATGGTGGCCCAATTTAAAAAAAACTATGGTAAAGCACAATGCCAGGGTATTCCATGTATGAACCAGATCATTAACTTCACATGTGCAAAAGGACCTCCGTTCAGAAATCTTATTCTTGTGTCAATTGAATCTGTGAGGAAGTAATTGAACAGTATCTACTTAAAAAGCTTTGATCCATATGTCTCAGTGTACATACTGAAACAAGAAGTTAACATACGGGAAACAGGTATGTGGATTAAGGAGCTACAGGCAAGTACTATGTTTGCATTCCAAAACATCTTTTTGTCTTCCAAATTAAAGTGAATGAATATATCTTCCTCTCTATGGGTTGTATTGATATTTAAAATAATTGTATTACTTTGCAGTTGCTTCAGAGATCGTGATCCGAATGATAGCCTAAAACCAACTAAGTATCAATATTTACAAAAATTGGAAGCAAAAATAAGATTGGTGGAGTATATTAATTTCTTATAAAGTCTTTGTGTCATCACATAGTTAATAAATACCTTTATAGTAGCTTTCAAGTATCTCCTCCTATATGTAGTTCAGTATGCAACCCTTTAAGACCATAATTGAAAATTGTTTCTTATATACTAGCCTCCAATAAGGGGAAGAAACATTTGTTCCCAGGTTCAACATACGTTTCTAGCTTTGATTCCTTCTGTGATCTTTCCCCTATCTCCAGCATAACAGTGTGTGAGAACGACTTAGAGGAATGAAGAGAAGAGATACTGGAAATGATCAGGCATTAGAAGGAAGTTCCCAGTGGCTTAATGGACAGAAGAAAGAAACCGCTGCCACTCAACTGGAGCAGATGATTGACAGGATGATACAAATAGGTGATGCAGCTATATTTCGTTCTCACAGCCTATAACCTATTTCCCCTGGGAACATGGGAGGGGAGGATGGGTCTGAGAGGGAGGGGGGATGTAGCGTTATGTGTAGATGGCCTTGGGGAAGGAAGTAAAGAGATGCTGTCTAGAAACTATCAGACAAAAGAGGGAGGAGTCTGCAGTTGCTTAACGGTCAAAGAAAGAAATGTAGGAAAAACTTGCCCCAATTGATCAGATGGTTAAAAGTGGCGGTAGGAAGCTTTTCCTTGAGACATGCAAGATTCTGTTAATGTAGCCTTATAATGAAATAGAATTTAACTTTATTTAGTTGTGCTTCCTGGCTGGTTTAGTCGATAGGGCTGACAAACATTTTATACTAGATCATCTTTAGCATCTAATTTCCATGAAGGTCATGCCATTTTATCTTGAAGATATGAAGATGTTCAATTTTAGCAAGCAAAATATTGCTTTTGGAGAGAAAATAAATTTCAGCCAATATATTTTCTTCTAAATTTGTTCATTACCCAAGTAATGCATTATGTAAATCCATTTATCTATGCAAGGCAAAACAACTAGTGAGATGAGGTACAGTGACTCAAAAAGACTTGGACACAGGCAGAAATATGGGTCTTCTATTATTATGCCAAACAAAATTCAAACTTTTATAACTAGAACTGATCTATCTGGTTATATCCAAGATTTATACATATTATTCTACCTGGCTCTTCAATACAGAATGCTTATACTTGCTGGCACTTATTAATGGCTGGTACTGTGATACCCATCTCACAATTTGAAGGGACTCTGAACTTCTATCTTGTGTCTTCTATTATATTTTCAGTTTCTAATTCAAAGATAGTTAATTGGTTTATTTTTAAAAAAAAAATGTATTACGTTCCATCATTTTGCTATTTTTCTGCAATTTTTTTTGAAGCAGCATTAACTTGAAGACCTTTAATTATTGGAACAATTAAACCATTTTTAAAAAAAAGTCTTTGCAGTTAATTGAGTAGTGGATTGAAAATGTGTATTAAAAATTATCTCTGCCAACTTCTAGTTATCATACCAATGGAATTTTTAGCTTATAGGTCTATAAACACACATCTGAAAATAAACCTCATAGAACACAGTAGCAATTACTAGGACTGAGAAGACTTCTAAACAATTTGGAAAAAAGGACTTCAGATTTGGCATTACTCCAGCAATTCTCTGCAATTAACTACGTTTAGGTTTTGGCTTTTTTCATGCTTTCATAAGAGTTGGAAGTTCCTATTGCTTTAGAAAGGTTAACTATTAAAGCAGCAACACATATTTGCTAAGATTTATATGGAAGCCTAAAAAAATAAAGTCAAACAACTTTAATGCATAGGGAAAACTGTGGTTATCCTCATGCCAGTCCGATGAACTTTTCAATAATTTTCCTAATGTGCAATGTTCCATTTTTAAAATACACAAATAATTGCTATGATAATTTAATTTTGACCTGTGGTATCTGCTACTACCCTGTTTCCCCGAAAGTAAGGCATCCTCTGAAAATAAGACCTACTTACAGTTTTGCCTGTCACTGAAATACAAGGCATCCCCCGAAAATAAGACCTCCCTGATAATAAGGCCTCGGACCTCCGGTTCTGGGCGGCCTCAGTGGAAAAATAAGACCTACCCTGAAAATAAGACCTAGCGCATCTTTGGGTGCAAAAATTAATATAAGACAGTGTCTTATTTTCGGGGAAACGTGGTATATGCATAGCTCTGCAGGGTCAGACATATGAATAGTACCACAGTACTTCTCAGCAAAGCACTGACTCTATTGAGGAAATATATTTCATTGAATTTGTTTAGAAAATAAAGGAATATACGTCACTTCCGCCTTATGGTATTGCAGTTTTTTATGTAACACTTTTCCTTGAACAAATGGAGGGACAGTTATGTGAGTGGGAACACATCCGATCGAATGTTGCTCTATCTCTTGTTTTTTTGTATTTTGACTTGCAAGTAACATGTTGATGTGATCAATGACTCCTGCCTGCATTTCATTTAGAGATTTTTTTCTTTTTGTTTCATTACAGTGTCAAGTTTACATTCAAATAATGTTAAAAATTTATGCACACCCGTGCAGCAGAAAACCAAGCTTTCTATATAAGATTTTGCTTGAAGTATTCCACCTACATATATGGTATCCACATAGCACAATGAATGATGGACTGCATTTTCATGCATATTTCCTGACAGTGCAGTCAGCATTGAGAGTTGTAGAAAGTAAGGAGAGGGGAAATGTGTCCCTTTTCTTCCTCAGCATGATCAGCATTTTCAAAACTAAGTAACCATCTGCATAGTTACATGTTGTGCTCAATGATCTTTGGATTGGGGCCATTTTCTTTGCCTACAGGATCTTTAAAAAAGCAGAGCTGAAGGAAACAAATATCAGGAGAACTGAGCTTTTAACATGGCTTTATATAATACGATCAGGATGGCACCCATAAGATATGTCTGCTTGCCAGTTTAATCAAGTCATTAGGCCTTTGGATTCAACTCCTTGTATCCTCCTCACTCTACTACTTCTGCTCATCCATTCCTTGTCATAAATGAGTTTAATTCTCATCCCATCTCTAACTGACATGCAACTTCAACAAATGCCCATTAAGAAAAAAAATAACTCTTCTGATCCAAAATGTTTCTTCACATCTTTATATGCTGATTATCTTATAACCACTACAGCGGTATCTCTGTTTTTAAACAGGAGCTTCTGATCATAGATTTCTGCTGGCAAAGGCTGAAGAACTTCTGGAAAAACGAATCAAAGAAGGAGAGTCACTGGCATATTTTCTCAAAGGGCAACTTTATTTTGAAGAGGTGAAACTGTACAGCTTCTAAAAGAATGTAAAGAATGCTGGAGGGAGACAGCATCAAAAGCAAGAGCTAAGGACAATTTCAGAAGTCAATATTTTTGAATTCATTTCCCCAAACAGTAGCATTTATAATTCCCAACTCCACTGGTCCTACTAGCTGGGGAGTTTGATATTTCCAACAGAGCAGAATAGCTTCCAGCTTGACAAAATAGTTGATTTTAGTGTAATTAAGAATATATAAAAGTATCCTATTACCTTTCACACATTCCTGTATTTCGTTTAGCATAATAAATAAATCAGGCCTGTATGTCTTGATCAATAAATATTGGTTTCAAATACTGGCAGACTGTTACGTGGGGTCTTAGTTTATGTATCCATATTCTAGTCCAGGAGTAGACAGCATGTGGCACTTACATTATTAACTTTAGTTCCCAGGCATTCCCCACCGTTTGTCATGCTTGCTTGGGTTGTTGAGTGCTGCAGAATTTCCACTATGATTGACAATAGGAATCTAGGGTCACTAACAAAGAAAGATTTGCACAACCTCCATTTTTTTAATACAGAAAAACCAATGATCTATTCAGCAAACATGCCCACAAGGGTGCTGCCATTCATTTCATGTAGAATCAGAACAATGGCCTAATTAGTCTGTGCTATTCACATAGTGACCAAAGTGATTGGATGTTTGGGTGCAATAACAATATCCTTCTAACGTTCCTTAGCACCTGGTACAAAGAAGCATACTTTCTCCAGCATAGCTTCCAGAATGTCTTCTTCAGTGGAGAAATATACACTTATCTTATTGCAGATGCAGATCCAAAAGTTTGGATCCAAGCAATTCACTCTTACAAGGTTTCCATTTAGGAACTTCTTTGGTGTTAGGCTTTTGTTAATGTTTTGAGGGTCTAGGCTACAGAATCAGGTATAAATATTTCTTGTAAGCATTTTCTTCTGAACAAACTTACCTATCATTTCAGTTCGTGCTATTGTTTGAATTTGATGAAGTACTACTGTCCTTGTCGCACTTAATTTCAAATTTCTGATACTTAGTCACCCTTTTAATTACTTTAAATTAAGAATATAATATCTAAATAGGAATAATATTCTCAAAGATTCAGTAGTCTGGAAGATTTACTAGTTGGTCTAATCCTAAATATTTGATTTCCTATGTGCCTGGTGCAGAAACGGTATGAAGATGCATTATTGCAATTTGAACAAAACACGGATTTTCAGTCCATGTATCAGTTGGGTGTAATGTACTACGATGGATTGGGAACTCCTCCAAATCCTGTAAGTTGAGACTAGAAAGTAGATATTCATTCATTTCAATAAATAAATGATATACATAAGTTTATTATTCAGTAGTAGCACAAATTCTGATCAAGAAAAAAGCAAAGGAAATGAAACACTGCAAATCTTTCAATTCTATGATTCAATATAGGAAGTTTTGTATTGAGATTCAGCATTTGTTTGCATGTATGTTTCTCACAGAGTCCTTAGGAATGCACTCATTTTTTAATTATACAAGTACAGGAAACAAAAAATGCAGCTGTGAAAATTCTAAAGGTTTCTTTTCACTTTACAAATAGCTTTGTACAGAACATGGGAGGTAGCTATAAGTCTACAAGATATTGAATGGGCTATATGGTATCTGTAAAATACAGAACTATGATGACTCTGTGGGAATCTTCTGCATGAATAACTCATTTTGACAACATGAGTTTGTCAAAAACAGATCATGCCAAACAAATCTTATTTCATTCTTTGACAAAGTGAAAGTGGACATAGTATACTTGGATTTCAGTAAGGCATTTGACAAAGTAGACCACAACCTACTTCTTGGTAAGCTAGAAAAATGTGAGATAGACTCTTGAATTTCTTCAAAAACTATTTAGATGAGGGAATAGAAGGGGAAATTTGCAGATGACACGAAGCTCACAGGAATAGCCAACACCCCCCGATGATAGGCTCAAGATCCAGATTGATCTCGACAAGAGTTGAATACTGGGCCTTATCCAACAAAATGAAATTCAGTGTTGAGGAAAATAAGGTCTTACACTTGGGAAAGAGTAACCAAAAGTATGGGTACAGATTGGGTGAAACCTGGCTGTATAGCAGTACCTGTGAGAGGAATTTTGGAATCCTAGTAGACAATCGTTTAAATATGAGCCAGCAGTGTGCAGCCAAAAAAGCCAATGCAATCCTGAGATGTATTAACACAGGAATAGAATCAAGATCACGTTAAGTACTAGCACCACTTGACAAAGCCTTAGTAAGACCACGCTTGGAATACTACATCCAGTTTTGGTCATCACATGATAAAAAAGATGTTGAGCCTTTGGGAAAAAGTGCCAAGAAGACCAACAGAGATGATTGGGACCTGGAGACTAAAACATACAAACGGTTACAGGAATTAGGTAGGGCTAGTCTAGTGAAAAAATAGGACCAGGGACGACATAATCACAGTGTGCCAACATCTGAAGGGCTGCCACAAAGGTGGTCAGCCTATTTCCCAAAGCACCTGAAGGCAAGACAAGAAACAACAGATGGAAGCTAATCAGAGAGAGATCCAACCTACAACTCAGGACAGATTTCCTGGTAGCGAGGACAACCAACCAGTGGAACAGCTTGTCTTCAAAAGTTGTGAGCCCTCCATCACTGCCGGCTTTTAAAGAGAGACTGAACAGCCAGCCGCCTGTCTGAAAGGGTATGGGGTCTTTTGCTTGACCAGGGAGTTGAACTATAAGACCTCCAAATTCCTTTTCATCTCTGATATTCTATGCTATAGGAATACTGTATCTGTTCAGGGACTAGGTTGTGTTCCTCTAGGGATCCTCAAATTACCTATTTTTCAAATGTATTTTGGTTTAATAAATGTATGCTTTTAAGATTACGCAGTCGTCTATTAACTCCACTATGCAGGCAATTGGTTTTTTTTTATCAATCATGTAAACTCAAGGGGCGTTTTTCTTTTCCAAGAGATGCACGACTTCAGCTGAACTATACGTCTCCCTTGTTGTCTTTATTATTGAACAGACTTCTCTTAACTTGTAGTGAATGTTAGATTAAAAACGTATATGGAATCGCCTGTCACAAACGTAAAATTAAGTTCATGGCATGGATGGAATCCAAGCATCGTGCTTTGTTACAATTGGAAAAACTGTTTATTCAAACGATTGTTTTAGAAGATGGTACGATCTTACCATAAGAGAGATTATTTTGGTCCATTTAGTCACACTAGAGCAGAGGTTTCCAACTTTGGTCCCTTGAAGGCTTGTGGACTTCAACTTCCAGAATTCCTCAGCCAGGAATTGAAGTCCACAAGCCTTCAAGGAATCAAGGTTGGAAACCTCTGCACTAGAATATACAGTTAAGTTTGCTGTTGAAGTAGATCTGTGGCATACTGCATGTTTTTTGTAGAAGGGTTTGGGTTGGGTTTGATACAGAACATGTCTTGAATCATCGCTCTCTGCAGGAGCTAGCTACTTTTGTCAAAAGTTATGAAAGCAGCATTACAGCACCACACAACACACTCAACCCTCTTTGTAGCATCGCCATGCATGCATGCAAAAAGGGGGCTAAGTTGTGTCCTGACCCTATGATGTCACTTTCATCATTCTATCCCACGGAAACCATTGTCTTCAAAAGTAGTGAGACTAACAAGGGATTTCTACACAATTCTTCATGCAATAGAAGAAAGCAAATATTCTGGGTAACAGAGGTCTATTTCTGTGTCTTGATGCTAGAGATGATGACTCCTTGAATGTATTTGGTTCTCTGTAGGCACCTATCAGTTTAAATTAATATCTAAACAAGTGGCTTATGAAAGCTATCTCCAAAACCTATAGGCCACAAGTCTTAAGGTGTATCTGCCAAGGTTTCTGTAAATTCAGAGCCGGAAATGGCAGAGGGCAGGTTGAGATTGCTATTAGTATGGAATGCTTTCCCCAGCTGGCTTGAGATGTTTTTCATTAGGGCAGCAGTAGCTTAATTTTCAGAGCCAAACCTTCATTATGATTTTTCTGAACTGAAAAGTCCTTTTTATATGAGAATTCATTTATACAAATTTCTTTCTTTGAATTTAGATTGTTGTTCCTGAACACTTCACTGCTTTCTAGCTGACATTTCTGACATATGTTCTCTTTTAATGTTACGTTGCAAAGCATCAAGTATCTCAGCTAGGCGCGCCTTTTGTGTTTCATCTCAATAGAAATTGCTGTTAGCATCGTATCTCCATTAATGAAAGTGTTATAACCTTTCACCTCAGACAGCAGATCCTTCCACGACTTGGCCCAACATGCAAGTGGGCTGCATGTTCACAAGTGATTCGTGTCCTGACACCACCACTTGTTCTTTGCTTTGGCTCACCTGTAGAAGAAAGGAGTTGGATTTATGAAGAAGATTCTCAACTCTGACTCCCCTAAAGCAAGACATTTAAAATTTGCCGCTGCATACAATCTCGGCCGAGCTTACTACGAAGGAAACGGGACTGAATTTTCTGAAGAAGAAGCTGAAAGGTAAGCTTTCTTTGTAATGCATCCAGGTATGGGCGTATCAGCCTGACAATTTTGGAGCATGCTGTAATAATAGTCTGATCCATGATTTCAACAAAAAGGTGCCTGAAGGTGGAGAACTCTTAGTGCTATCAATAAAAATAACTTCACAGCTATTATCTATTTCCCTCCTGAATGGATTTTCAGTTGAAAGAAAAAGAACAGAAGTTGCAGGTAAATATTGGAAGTTTAGAAATAGAAGCTGTCTAGAGCTCCCTCTAAGCTTTATGATGGACACCAAATAATTTCACAATTAAACATCTTGTCCTGAAGCACCTTTTGTTATAAAGACCAAGCTTCCAATCTGATGCTGATGCATACTGTAGATAAGGGACCTGATGCTGAGTTACAGCACCCAAACGGGTAATTTTAATTCTGCCGATATATTTAATATTTTTAAGAGTTTTTTTACTATTTGTCTAGGTCTGCGTTTTATTGTGGCTGTACACCGACCTGAGTTCTTCGGGAGAAGGGCGGTATATAAATTAAAATAATAAATAAAATAATAATAAATAAATAATAAAATGCTTTAGCATTGGTTATGCTGGCTGGGACTGCTGTTACGGTTTGATGGTTTTCGAAGACCTGTGTACATGGCTATGAATGAAAAATGAATAATCCAATCACATCACTGTTACTACTGTTTTCCAGATTATGGTTTATTGCTGCAGACCATGGGAACCCAAAAGCAAGTGTGAAGGCTCAGAGCACACTTGGAATGTTGTATTCAGCGCATGCCAAGAGTCTTAAAAAGGTATCATCTTCTTTTGAGGTGGTTTTATTCTAAATTCTACATTCAAAAGGGCCCAAATGGATTCTCTTTCTATTTGGGAATTATTTTTTATTTTATTAGATTTTATACCTCCCTTCTCCTCACGGACTCAGGGCGGTGTACAGCAAATTAAAATAACACAATCACAAACATTAAAATATGTTAAAAC
>JANHFO010003905.1:345753-359311 GCA_032468095.1 Pareas carinatus
TAAAACCAAATTAAAATCAGTTTAAAATTATAAAAACAGTGGCTAAAAAGCGGGAGGAAGTAGGGGCCGGACTAGGCTAGTCCAGCTTGGGCGAATAGATGTGTCTTCAGGGCACGTCGGAAAGCATGGAGGTCAGATATGGTGCGTATTTCTGGGGGGAGGCCATTCCAGAGGGTGGGAGCCGCCACAGAGAAGGCTCTCCCCCCGGGGGTCACCAGCCGACAATGTCTGGCCGACGGCACCCTGAGGAGGCCCTCTCTGCGGGAGCGGACCCGTCGGTGGGAGGTATTTGCTGGTAGAATGCGGTCCTGTAGAATGACAAAAAACAGGCAACAAGGCAAGGAGAACCAAGAAACCCAATGTGATACAGTGATTAAGGAGTTGGACTAGGACTGGGGCAACCCATGGTTTATTTTATGATCAGCCACAGAATCTCACTGGATGGTTTGGGGCCGAAGGCTCCCTCTCAGCCCAACCTACCTCATGCGACTATTACTGGAGGAAGAAAGGAGAAGGGAATGTATGCTATTTGAGCTCCTGAATCAAAGAGGAAATACAGCAAATAAATGAAGTTGGCATAAAATTAATAATTGGGCTAATCTCGGTCTTTATATGTATTGTTTGTAAAGGCAGGAGCAAATTCTTTACAAGCAATTCTTACATACCCAACCTAATTTGTTCTGGAATGTAAAAATATTACTGCAATCCATCTTTGGATACAGATAGCCATAACTGGTGCTGCGTTTCCATTTGCACTCAAAGGACCCAAAAGACCTCGGAGGGAATGATAGAAGTAGTTGCTATCCAGCCAATTGGGGAATAGCAAGAGATGTGATGAATATGGTGATTCAGTGGGAATGGATATCCAGAAAGAATTAAAAAACAGAAGGCTGAAGTCTGCTTATGCAATGTTTTAAAAGGTGCTTATATGACCCAGTATATGAAACGAGGACCACCGTGCCTTTTAATATTTCTTCATTGTTATGTTCCTTGTTCTTTGGTAGTGGTTGTCTATAAAAATACTAAGACTACATCTCTCACAAGTGTTTTGCTTCCTTATAAAACATATTCCTATGCAACTCCCTTTTTTCTCATTTCTCTTGACGTAAACTCCCTTGCCTTGGTCAGAAAAAAGAACTATTCAAAAATATATATTTTAAAAGACAAGCTACAGCAACCGTGAGAACCATACCCAGGGAAATAAAATATTCCTTGCCAAAAAGTAATGCACATTTTTTTTACTCTTTAACGTGACCTGTTTTGAATAATTAAACATTAGCAGACTTGAATTTTAGGATAGTTTTAGAAATTTAAAAAAGATACAACATTCTTAAGTAATTTATTTCCTCAATCTAATGGCTAAAAACAGTACTATGTTTCACTATTGTTTTAAAACCAAAGCAAAATATCTGGCAGCCTGGAAATAGACACGTATAAAGAACATAATGTTTATTTTAAACTGAAAATTATGGTGTCTCATTTTTCATTTCAGAGTAATGAAACATAGAATAATTTCCTAGCTAAGCAGCAAGAGCAACTGCTGAAGGATGCCAGCTATATGTACATTATCACTGCCATTTTGAATATTGACAATCTTTGCATTCCTGAGTAATTGGAGGGGCTGGTCTTAAACCCCTAATCCTTGGCTCTGTATCTATCAGCCCACATTGCCTCAATAGAGCAAACATTTCTTTCTTCTTTCTGCACAAATGATTTTGGGAAAGTTGTTTTTCTGCAGGCATTCTTTTGGCATTCAGAAGCTTGTGGGAATGGAAGCTTGGAATCTCAAGCCATCCTTGGGATTATGTATCTTCATGGACACGGCATACGTCACAATCTGAAGGCTGCTTTGGAGTGCCTCAATCAGGCATCGGATCGAGGAAATGTCTATGCAAAGGGCCATTTGGTGGAGTATTATTACAACAGAAAATGTTTTATAAAAGCAGCTGAGTTCGCCAAAAGGTGAGTTCATTTTAGTTGTTCTTCAAGGGGAAGCTAATTTAATTGAATTTATTTAGATTTATATACCGCCCTGCTCCCAAAGGACTCAGGGCGGTGTACAGCCATTAAAAATGCATAAATACAAACGACTTATTAAAATTGATTAAAATGAATTAAATAAGGGGCTGATTAAAATACTAAAATCCAAATAAAATCCCGCTGCGTCCAAAAACCTCACCCCAAGGGGACAAATAGGGAATCAGGATAGACAAGCCTGGATAAAAAGGTGGGGAAAAGGAAGCATAAATCAAATTCACCAGTACTTATGTCGATAAACAATTGAACATTTGTACCTTATTGGAACGAAGTTAGCATATGTGTTTCAGATGTTTTGTGATATGTATATTATTTTAAAATAATGCATTCTTAAAAATAAATTTATTTTAAAAAAATTCCTGTTGCGGCTTTTAAAGTCCTCAGGAACATAACTGTATAGAAACTCTAAAGTACAGGTAGTCTTTGACCATTTGAAGTTACGATGGTGCTGAACAAATGGTGGCTACAACCAGTTCTTGGAGATCCTGCCATCTGAACACTTCTATAGTCACACGATCACCATCTGGGTGCTTAACAACGTATTACGGGTGGCAGCACATGTAATCACACGATCATTTGCAACTTCTCTGCTGACTTTAATGTAATATCACTGACAGTTTTCAAAACAAGAATAAAAATTAATACAATCTAAAATAAAGGAAGAAAAAAGAAAAACAGAGAAATAAGAAAACTCTTAACGTGTAAAAAGGAATAGAAAAAAAAGATAATGTAAAATTACAAATGCACTGTATTTTCTTTTTTCTAATAAAAAGTTAATTTGGCCATCTCAACAAGTTCTATTATGTTCACCAAGCATTTCTGTATGATAGATATTCCCAATAATCTTGCTGTATCATTTATAAAAACAAAGTTATATGCCTTTTTCCAAACTTTTTATCCTTCAATCCCAAGTCAATGGAGAATCCTAACACACTTCCCCAGATTGCAAGTTTGCTGGATAAGTCTCCCTCACCTGCACACCCTCCCCAAACCCTCTGCACCCACAGGGGCCACTCACACTTTTCCCAACCTTCACTGCACTTTCCTTTCACCCATGCACTCTCCCCACCTGCGCTGCCTCGTGCATTCCTCCACACCCTCGGCAACTCACGCAATACCTCTTGCACCTTCAAAACGTGGCTGACCCATGTTGCAACCTTTGTTCATCCTAACCCTCTCTGACCTCGCAATGCTTCCCTAGCACCTTTAACATGCCCTCCCCAACCTGTGCTTCTCATGAACCCTCTAATCTTCCCTATGCCCCCATCAATCCCTCACTTTACCTCCCACCTGGAAGCATCCACCTTCCTTCCTGCCTGGAACTTGCAACTTCCTGCTGGGTTCCCCCATGAGCTTGGGTGTGGAAAACAGAAAGTTGCTTCACCTAATCACGGTGGAATTCAGTTCATGACTGCAACTGGGATTACAGGAATTGCCATCACTAGACAACATGTATGTATGTATGTATTTATTTATTATTTTAATTTATATACCGCCCTTCTCCTGAAGGACTCAGGGCGGTGTACAGCCATGATAAGACACAAACATTAGTAAAAACCCTTAAGAATATTAAACAAATTGGCCGGATTACAAATTAAAATTACCATTTAAAATTTTTAAAACCACATTAAAATCATGGTTGTGCTTTACAGATGTATCACTTAGTGACAGCAATTCCAGTCCCAATTTCTATCATACGTCGAGAACTACCTGTAACATGAACTTAGGGCTTATAAACCACTAGCGTATTTTTGTTCAAAATTAAACACGAGTGTTAAAGACTTTGGCAAACATGTTCTTAGTAATTATTTGAATTATTATTTTGTGTTCTGAAATTCCTAATTTTTTTACCTTACGGTGCATGTCCAAATAGAGTATTAGAAAACGACAATGTTGCAAAGATAGCAGAGGAAACGGATTGTCTTCCTTTTTACATAAGCAGAGGACTTGCAATGGCTGCTTTCTACCTGGCCAGATGCCTCCAGCTGGGCCGAGGAATCCAACAAGATTTAGCAGCAGCTAAAAATTACTATTCTAAGGTAAGAGGGGTTGGGCTCTATCTTTTTAATTGGATATGAGCTTACTTCCTTAAGTTTACTATTGGGCTTGTCAGTGATATATGAAGCAATTATACATGAAAATTAAACTGTTATTAAAATATCTGAAAAGAACTCATGAAAATGTTATTTGATTATCAAATTGACTTGCTTGAGACACGTTGGGCGTGTGCCCCATTTGTTGCTTATTGTGGAAGGTTTCAAAACCTATAAGATAGATGATATAGACGTAATCATACAAATTCTAAATAGAGACCTCAGATACTCCTATTATTCATGCGATTATCAAAGGCATGTATACTCTACAGCCAACACTATCGCTCTTTTGGAGGACATTGCAGTTTTAAGCCTGTGGAATACCAGTTTCTGATAGAGTCTACCATATTCCCAGGTTCAGATACTCCCTGCCTTCTCCACTTTCATTTTTAGTTTACTTAAAGTTTATGGAAGCTCCACTTGTTAATTTTACCTAAATTATTGAGAACAAAATAGTTTTATGAGCTATGGCCTGAAGCCGGCTTGTTTCTAATAACTCTAGTTAACATGACTTACTTTTTCATCAAGCTCAGACCACATGGCAAGCTGTAAATACTCAAAAATGAAGTGAAAGCATTTTAATTTCTTGAAAGGCTATGTTGAAGGAATGTGTCAACGTAGGTTGAATATGACTAAGTAGTATTCTTGACTCAGCCCCCTGTTTGTGTTTCAATTTTTTGAAAATAAAAATACCTTCTGACTGAGATTTTGTGGAATAAATGTGAACATCCTCTATAAATAATCACTTATTTTTCTTTTACAATTATCAACTAAAACAAAACTAAAACAACCAGTTGTCAGTCTTCATTTTAATTACAGCAATAATGTAGTGAATTTATAATCCAAGAATAGTAATGATGCTTTTAATATTATTAAACATTATCTGCCTATTCTAGTTTCTTGGGAAGAATTTGATAAGTGGACAAAAATGCCAAATCCAGTCTAAACATCTGACAACTAAAGAATTCAGGTTAACCTTTTCTCTGATAGATTTTCCATATGGGAAAGCTACCTTGCCATATCAATTTATCTTGAGAAGATTTTTAAAAAGGAAACAGGAGATTAAGGAGATCAGAAGGGTATTTTTAGTTTACTGATTTAACCCAAGGTACCTCAGGATATAGCATCTACTAGCACAGTGAGCATGTACAATACACAAAGGATCAATGTTATTATTTAAAACATATTTTTCTCTTTTTTAAAAGGCATGTCGATTGGATCCTGCTTTAGCCGCTGATCTTGAGCTGACTGCTAATCATGGGAGAATTTAGAATATTATTTCGCTGAATCTGAGGAACACTGTTCATTCAGCTTTTGATTAATATGGGACAAACCTCTTATGTCTCCTTTATCCTTCACTCAGAGTAATGCATATACATTCCCTTCAGTAAAGTTATAACCATTATTTTATAAAATTATTCTTTAATTCTGTTAATATAATAAAAGATGACTGATGACCATGGAGTACATTTCTGAAGGCATTTGCAATCAGCAATCCTTGGTTAAGATTCTGTGCTATGTCAATACTCCTACTTATACAGTATTTCTTGTGATAACTTTGTAGTTATGGTGGAGAAAGGTTGACTAGCCTCTCAGATGAAAAAGAAAGCCTCTAGTCCAGTGACCGAGTTCAGACACCGAGTGCCCGGATGAGTCGTGACTAATGAGTCACTGCTCGTTACATCATTGCCTGGCGCTGCTACTCTTTCTGAGCATGCGCATGGCCCCGTGATGTCATTGCCTGGTGCCACTACTCCTTTTTGAGCATGGTAAGCTGCTGGGGAGATGCTGGGGTGACTTGGCTCATGTTCCAGCAGAGAGGACTCTGCGTGCCCAGTGCGCCATCACTGCTCTAGTCCTTGCCTTAAGTACAAACTCTACCATAACCATGGGGTTTACAGAATGCAATTCTCTTGGGTTTCTCAAAGTTGGTTTCAAACAAGAAATTTATATAGAGAGTGTGATACAGGATAAAGCGAAAGCATGAAAGCGCTTTAAAGAAAGCAAACCAAGTATTCATTAACCTAAACCCGCTTCTTTCATACACTGGTAAAAACAGAAATCACTATAGGTAATCCTGCACAGGGCATCTTCAGGTGCTGAAGAAAATGACAGTAGTACAGAAAACCTATTCTTTATTTACAATCTGCTATCAGGTTGGATGCCAACCAAAGGAAAATGTGGTCGATCTATTACATAGCTTCACACAGCTTATATGGATTCTGTCTTCTGGGTATAAAATGGGTTCCAAAAAACCTCAAGAAAACCTTGGGTGATTTTCACATCAGAGTGCTTTCAGCTTGTGAATATCAAAGTGCCAGGAATTCTTCAGTTATCTTGAAGAAATATAGACTATTTAGGTATACTGCCCAAGAGGGTATGGTTTTAATAAACTGTATCCTGGATTAGTAGGCATGTCACAGGAATTATATTTGTTTACCATTAAATGACTGAAATAAACTTGCTTAATATATAAAAACATTTCATTGCACATTAGAAAGAACACTGAGAACACTAAATTAGCAGTGCACACATTTGTATAGTTTTAAAAATAAATTTAAAATATCCTTTGAAAGTCCCAACTTCCTAAAGCACTCTTCCATAGTTGCTGAAAAATTATTTAGTAATTTTTTTGCACATAGTTACGTCAATCTTTACTATTAGATCATATCTATTTGAATAATTGCTTGAAATCAATAAGCTCCTGGCTTACCAGATCCCTGGTAAACAGAAGTCACCAACGATAATGTACAGATAATGCATTGCAGAAGAAAAATAAATTATTAAATAATTTAATACAAATTTAAGAAAGCAAAAGGAAGTAATTCAGGCCTTTATGCATTGGATCATTAATTAGCATATGTATTGCAACACATCTGTGTATTTTAAATCCTAGCATAACATTCACTGCTGCTAGAAAGAATAAGCTAATTTGCTTAATTTGTGAATCATTAAGTTTTTTGTAAAACAAATATAAAAAGTAAGCTGTATCATATTTGCTGGGTTGTAGTTTTCTTTGCACCTTTTGGTAGTATTATTGTCTTTGATATATACATATCCTGAAAATAATGCAATTTTTTAAAGCATGACAAGTTAATAAATTAAGTTTAGAATACACATTGCTACTCTAACAACAAATTAACAGCTCTCTACCTGTTCTTTAAATGGTTAAACTGACAACCTTGACATAAAATTAAATATGGATGTAACAGCCTTTTTAAAAGAGATACTTTACCAAAAACATGGTGAACATCAAAATGGGTTGAGTGATTTAACTGCACTTCAATTTATTAGGATGATAAGAGAGTTATACCCTGCTGAAGACTGTTTCACCCAATATATTTCAAGGTTACATTAAATTTTCATTGTCTGTTGTGCTCAAACAAATAAATACAGTTCTCCGAAACAGCATTCCAACTTTCAAGCTATAAAGAGACATGTAATTATGAAGCAGTGCACTTTACTTTTATAATTTATTGCTTACAAAGGCTGCAAACTATAGAAAATCTTTGGTAAAAATAAAAGCAGTAAAATTTACACATTATCTTTACATATATTGCACAACAAGGCTCATCAATACACAAGGAAATAGAGGAACATCAGTATCCTCAGCGAAGAAAATAACTGTACAACATCCATTAAGAGATCACTAAAGCAAAATGCCTTTTGTAAATGTTTAAAATACTTTATATTTCATATATCTTATATTAACCTTCACATTTCAATCTGTATCTTAAAGAGATTTTATTCGTATAACAAGTTAAATAAAAGCCAGAAACTGCATATTGCTGGCAATCTACCCTATCATCTCTTCTTTTCAAGTCTGCTTTGCTTAGTGTAAATCTAAAAAACAAAACAAAAAAATACAAATCCTCAGAAGTTTTCAGTCAATCCTCTATGGAAAAGAGGAAAATGTTTAATGTCTATTATTACCAACAGACATTCTTCTTACTAATTCACCTGAACATTCAAACCTGAGCTGCTTTAACCTTCTCTAAATGAATTCGCAGTTCAGGACACAATTCAAGTAGCAGCATTTCCAATAATACCTAGGAGAGAAAAAATTAAAATGTGTTTTTTTCCCTTCTAAATTGACATTAGAACATCAAAGATCACAGTATAAACTGGGGGGGCTGAAGCACAATTCACTTCCTCTGAAGAGACATCTTGGGAACCCAACAATGGCTAATGTAGGGTTACAGGAAGGTCTCCCAATAATGAGACAAAAAGCTCTCTGTTCTAGAACAGGATCGCTCCACTTCAGATTCTGGATAGCATCAAGTACACAACATACACATGTGTACTCAAGACCTCAAGTCATCTGCTGTCCATCATTTCCCCATTTTCCAGGTGGTTCAGGCATGGTAGAGGATCAAATTATTATCATATTGGTATGATATAAATCACATATCAGAGACTAGAACTAGCATGATTGGTTAGATCTCAAGAATTAGTAAATTATTCTTATAATTAATTTGACTTAACCCATTTCCTTCCATTACTTCAGCTACTACCCAGCTAGAGAAGGGTGAGAAATTGAAGAAAACAAGTTCTATTAAACAGTACTCTAGACCAGCGGTCACCAACCTGTGGGCCGAGCCCGGTCCACTGGTGGACCGCCGGAGAATATGGGTGGGCCATCTGGGCTCAGGTTAATAATTAATATTTGCAGATATTGCAGTGCGCCTGTCCAGTCTGCCATCCCGGAATGCGCCCAGTAGGTTTCCTAGAGCGGCCGGGACAGGGACTCCGGCGCAGACTGTTGAGACGCAGGGCGCTCTGCTGGGCGTGTTTGTGTTGCAACATCACAAATATTATTAACCCGGGTCTGTGCAGCCCACCCAGATTTGGGGGTAGGGGCGGAGAGCAGTGCCTTCCCACCCCAGCTGCCGAGAACTGGGAAGAGGTGGGGCAGTGGGCGGGTAGCCATGTCGGCAAGTGGGCGCTTCTGGGCATGGTCAATCAGCAGCAGCAGCAGAAGCCTCACCTGCACTCCTCTCACCCTGGCTGGCCTGAGAGCCTCCCAGTCAGGCTCTGCAGCACTACTTGGCTACCCCCCCCACCTGAGCGCTGCGCCTGACCCGCAGCCGCCCTCCCGCTTTCTCGGCTCAACGGCTGGAATCGGAAGGCTCTGCTATCCGCCTCTCCCCACCTAACCCTAACCCTAATCCTAACCCTAAGCTTTTAAAATTTTGTTACTATTAAATAGATGCCTTTTATATTAATGAAACAGAAGTTCTTTGATCATTATTTTACAAATGCATGCACCTTTTTAAAAAATTCATATTGGTGAGCCTCGGAATTTCAAATTATGAATTTGGTGGTCCCCGAGTTCAAAAAGGTTGGCGAACACTGTACTAGACAGTGAAGCTTCTAAGATCCAAGAAAGGATCAGTTTTAAATAACAAGCAGTTAAACTCACATAAAGAAGATGCTTATTGGCCTTGGTTTCTTGAAGTGCATTGAACACTTTGATTACACCATGGCGGGCATTTTGCTGTCCGACAAGACTTTGGAGCGTGTCTGAAAGAAGCATTTTTAAAAAAAAATGTCTGACTCTGATTTTAATACTTTCAACCATTTATGAATAAATATAATCTAAAAATACAGTGTATAATGAAATAGAAGTATATCCATGCTAGTTTAATGATATAAAGATCCAAGCTGGGTGCAGCAAAATAGCAAGTCTAATTACTACAATAGAATAAAAAGAATGCTGAAAGTTCAACTCTTATCTACCGTGTTTCCCCAAAAATAAGACATCCTCCGAAAATAAGACCTACTTACATTTTTGCCTCTCGGAGGAATATAAGGCATTCCCCGAAAATAAGACCTCCCCAAAAATATTTTTTTCGTGGGATGTCTTATTTTCCGGGAAACACGGTAGATCGCCCACCCCAACCCCAAATAACACCTCCCCCCCGGGTGGCTCCTTACATGATTGAGCGGGGTGCAGAGAAATGGGGTGGGCTGAAAACTGCAGTGCTTTGAATTCGTGCGCTTGCAGCCAGCCGGGAGGCTCCGAATTCGCACACTTGCTGACTACCTGAAGCGCTTCCAAAGCGCTTCCATCTTTGAGGGGGCATCTCAGCTGGTTATCCTTAGTCAGAAAGAACAACGGGACTCTCAAAACCAGTACTGCTTTTCTAGTGGTGAAAATGACTTCAATAACAATCCCTCCCAGCAATGTAGCATAGAAGTGTATGAATAGCAGGGTCAGGTCTTTCCCTCTCAAACTGTTTAAGTTATATAAAATTGCATTTTTACATTATACTGTAAAATGGACACATTCAATGTTGTAGAAAAGGATTTACACAATTGTCTTGTTCAGGTTCAGTAACTGAACTGAAAGTCTACGAGATAATGCAAAAGAAAACTTCCAGGGAGATCACACGATGGTGCTAATCTGCTACAAAATAGGGATTTCTTGGCAGAATCTCAAAAAGAAATGCTGCAGGGAGTTCAATTTATTACAACTCATAATATTACGCATACAAATATCTTCATGCTCAGCCTGAAGGCTGAAATTATGCAGAATTCACAACTTACACAGAAAAATAATAATTTTAAAAAACCACAATTAGCTGTGACTTAACACTACACAGAACAAAAATAAAGAAACAACCTAAAGAAAATGCTGGTTCAGATGTATATCCATTAAAAAAAACGCACCAAAACAACAATTTTTCTTAAAGCATATATTCCTTGCTTCCTTTCAACTGAAAATTCTAACTTTAACCTTGGGCTCTGGGGGAATAATGTCATAATAATCCTTTCTTTCTTTAACCTTGGCCCAGAAACAACTATCTCAATTCCTTTCTCTTGTTTTGTCTCAGATTTAAAGAACTCAAATTTTCTGGTCCCAGAATAGAGGGATTTCTGTGTGACAAAAATCTATGCCTTCTCATGGAAATACGTATTCTAAGTCTGCACTGTATGAGTATATTGGAAACATCCAAGACCTGCTAGCTGGCAAGTAAAATATGATGTAAATCTAATCCTACTATTATATGTTCAGAAGGACTCAAAAATATTGATATCCAGGAAAACTTAAAATGCAGAAAAGATTAAGAAGACTTGTAACCAAAGACAAATAGCTGTGTTAAACAAGGTTTTGAAATGTTCTGTATATAGCCAGAAAACAGCCCAATCTCAACCTCAGAGTTTTGGAAGTTTCATAATTCTATATCCACCTCCCCTCTGAGAAATCACATTGATTAGCATGATCACATTCTGTGCCATTACATTGCTTTCCTTTCATTTACTCTCTATATTCTTTTTCTAAGTTTGGACAAGAACAGTCATTTTATGCATGTTTATTATAAAAGTAATCCTATGAAGTTAGAGAATACCGTATTTTTCGCTCCATAAGACGCACCTAGTTTTTAGAGGAGGAAAACAGGAAAAAAAATATTCTGAATATTCCCCTCCCCTCCTCTTCTACCATGTTTTCCCAAAAATAAGACACTGTCTTATATTAATTTTTGCTCCCAAAGGAGAGCTTGGTCTTATTTTTGGGGGGTGTCTTACTTTCGAGGAAACACGGTAATGGCCCACTCGCACCCCCGAAAAACACCCGGCTTCCCCCTCCCTGCTATCCCCGGGCGCTCCTTACCAGATCCAGAGGGCTGCAGAAAGATCCGCTCGGCTGAAAACTCCAGGGCGCTTTCAGTCACCTGTAAAATTCGCGTGCTTACAGTCAGCTGTAAAGCGCTTTGGGACCCTTCAGGTAGCTTTGAGAGGCTTCCGGCAGCGCTTTACAGCTGACTGTAAGTGCGTGAATTTTACAGCTGACTGAAAGCACCCTGGAGTTTTCGGCCGAGCGGATCTTTCTGCAGCAAAGATGCAGAGTGCAGAGAGGACGTCTTGCTTCTCAAGATCTAGCCTGACCCCCTGCTCACGTGGGAGAGGGAAGGCTTGAAGGGAGGTTCTCAAGATAAAATTGGTCCCTGGGAAAGGCAGAGAAGAACCCCCCCCTTTGCGGCCTCTCCGAGAACCGGTCGCAGTGGGGAACTGCTTTTCCAGGCGGCCCCCCCCCATCTCCTCAGGTCCGAACTGGATGGAGGAGGCTCAGCTGGGTTAACCCTGGGGGTCGCTCCCCCTCTCTTTTTCGCTCCAGGTCTGGTTTAGAACCGGCGGACCAAGTTCCTCAAGCAGGGGTGCTGCAGCCGTCGGGAAAAGGCTGGGCTGGTGCAGATTGGACCGGCTGCTGCTGGGGCCTGCAAAATGTTAAGCAGGGAGAGCGGGCCGCTGGCAGCAAGAGGCTAAGCTCAGGCGGCGGGTGAAGCAGGTTGCCACTGGCGCTGGCAAAAGCCTAGGCTGGGATGGCTGAAAATACGGGTATTCGCTCCATAAGACGCATAGACTTCGACCCCCCCCTTTTTTTGGAGGGGAAAAATTGCGTCTTATGGAACAAAAAATATGGTAGTTATTTTTAGGTACCTGGAGCAGAAAAAAGACAATTTTCAGACTAATATGCAATGAGCTACACTTTGTATAACTCCCAAAAAATTCCACGTGCCTCATAATAGCAAACACAGGTAATAGTATGGAAAAGAAGTAAGGGATATGCCACTACAGACACTTCTGTGACTCATTCAGAAATGAAGAGACACATATATGACCCTGCCTTTTCCAAATAATGCAGAAAAGACAAAAAACATTTCTATTAATATAAAGAACGGGATATCAAATAAAGTAAATTTTAAAATCCAGAAGCTAGCCATTCAATAAGAATAATCTTATGGAATATATTTATCATTAACAGTTCACATAAAGAAAAACCTATTTTACACACTGTATCTGAGGGATTTGGCCAAACCATTCCAGGAGGTCATGGTCCAGTCATTTACTGTAAGCTGGGCTTTGGTTACAACAAATATAGATAAATCTTAAGGGGCACTCAGTATGACATGTGTGTGTTAGGTATAAGCAGAGCTTCCTTGGTTGCAAGGACAGTGCAAATACAGAAAGCAGTGTGCAAGGATGAGGCGATGAACTCAATGTAACAGACACACAGAATATAAAGGGTATAAAAGGTTTTTTTATACAGAATATAGGCACAGTCCAATCTTCAAAGTCAGTTAACAGTTCAATGGTCATACACAGTCAAGCATTCAACAGAGCATACACTAACCAGGATAATCAGGTATCTAAACAGCAACTCTGGAATGTAGGACATTAATGGAGAGAAATGCTCTCTGACTTCCTGCTTTATATAATCAGCATCCTGGTCTTAGTAATTGCCATCATGGTCTACTTCCATATATGGTAAACCAACTGTTAGGGCTCTTAAAGCAACCACAACAGTATGTCAGTCCATCAGCCAATCTTCCCATTATCAAAAAAGTAGTTGAAGACCTACTTTTTTATCCAGGCTGGGCTGGCCTGATGTGCTTTCCTCTTCTGCCTCTTGTTTTTGAACTGTA
>JANHFO010003905.1:368268-379116 GCA_032468095.1 Pareas carinatus
AAGCACGCCTGGCTGTCGGAGGACTCTACCTGTACCTAGGCCGGCTCTCCCGAGTTGCGTTCTCCCACCTTACTCGAAGCTCCTTTATGAGCAGTGCAGGCTGGGGCAGCGCCGGAGAAATTGCGGGCCCGCACGCGTGTCTGGAAGGGAAGGGGCTGGCTCACCCACCAAGTCCCCAACAGCAGGGTGGGCCCGAGGACACGTGCCGGGAAGAGAATGACGTGAAGGGCAGGCGAAAAAAAGGGGTCTCCGCGGCAAACGTAATGTAGTCGGCGGGAAATCAAATTTTGCGTTGCGGCACTGGTTTGTTTTGCACGGATAGCGCATTAACAGATTAGCGAGAAGCATTTTTTTTCTTTACGAAAGATACAGGTTTTTTTTAAAGAATAACTACTGAATTTAAAGCGTGCAGGTTAAATTAGATTAATTTAAATTAGGTTAACTGTAAGATGCCTCCATTGTGTCTAAAAATGGCCAGAAAGGTTGATGCTGTTTTATTTCATGGATTCTGGTTTTCCAAGGCAATTTGCCAGTGGTTGATCAGTGCTTCCCCTCAGCAGGTTCTTTAGGAATGAGAGAAGTGAATAAAGTTACTCTTATAGATGTATGTTTTTCCTTAAATAAATGTATAACCTACTAATGTATAACTTTGTATTTGGTCCTAAAGGCCCACAAGTCTGCTGTTGGAAATTAACTGTAGAAACAGTACACAATGACATGCCAAAATATTTTCCTAGCACACAGGAACCTAGCCCCTCCCCCCTGCAAGATCACAAGACAGTGAGATAGGGACATCCGCTAGGATAAAGCCAATCGATCTCTAAGAACACAAAATAAAGATAACTACCCGGAAGGAAGGAAAAGGTCACTTTGACCTCCTAGCCTGCAATATGACTCAAGAAATGACTAAAATGAGCAAGGGGAGTGGGGTGAGTTTTGTGGGGCATAATTTGCTTTGTAAAGTGTATAAAAGTATTCCCTGAATGTTGGATGGCACTCTTCCTGTTCTCAATCCAAACTGAGTAGAGATAGGAGGGGTTGCTCTTGGCCCAAAGCTTTTTAAATAAAACCTTTGAACTTGTAAACTAGACTTGTCTCTGTTGTGGGAACAATTTGGGTTTTTACATCTCACAATCTTGGTGGAGAATAGGCAGACAGACCTCATTTGAAGTCTCAGCAATTCTGGGAGCGCGCCGGTTGATTTCAGCTACCTAGAATAACTTGAGATAGGACTTCCATTTGCGGGCTTTGAACCAAAATCAGCTTGACAACTCTGGTTTGTAATATTAAACGAAGTGGGGGCAACAGCAACTATGGCCCAGAGAAGGATCAGGCAACTCGGTGTGCATCGACCCAGTTAAGTTTTGCACCCTTGATGGGAATTCTGCAACTGTACCTTGGGTGATCCACGCCTATTTATTTATTTATTTATTTATTATTTAAATTTCTATACCGCCCCTCTCCCAAGGGACTCGGGGCAGTGTACAGCCAGAGATAAAAGCACAATTGTACAGCAGAACTTACTAAGAGGCATGAGAATATAAACCCTATTTTGAGAGTCTACAATCTTTCCCCCAAAAATATATTAGAAAGCAATGGAATATAGTACCTGCTTATACTGTAGTTACAAAAAGGGAACAAAGTATAGAATACGGAGGTTCTTAGAAAATATACAGTAATGCAAGATAAATGCAGGCTTACCTTTTTTAACCAATTCCATCTCCTTGACAAGTATTTACATTCAACACATTTTCATGCTCTGGCCTGTCACATTATTTGTTTAAAAGTATACTTAAACACTAAATCCCAGTAAAAGGAAAGGGACATAAATCGATGATGAGAATTAGGCATTTTATCAATCCAGAGGCTGAATTTGGGACGTAGTGTGAAAAAATATATTGTCAGAAGAAATAAAAAGGAGAGGAAAAAAAACCTCTACAATAAGCTTCCTGGGATCAACAACAGTTAAGGAATCTTACCTGTAAGAAGTTATTTAATTGGTTCTTAGATTTCTCCATGAATTTCTGGTCTACAGATTTAAAGGGCAATTTGCTGAGTGACGGCAACTGGGTTTTCTTTAACGACGAAAAGCACTAGGTAAGAAGAAGCAATTCCCAATTATTAATCCGTTTTAATGTATATGCCGAACTAAATAGCAATAGCAATAGCCTCATATATTGCTTCACAGTGCTTTACAGCCCTCATCATATTGCCCCCAACAATCTGCATCCTCATTTTGCTGACCTCGGAAGGATGGAAGGCTGAGTCAACCTTGAGCTGGTGAGAATCGAACTGTCAAACTGCTGTCAGTCAGTAGTCAGCAGAATTAGCCTGCAGTACAGCATTCTAACCATTGTGCCACCATAATTATAAAGCCAACAACATAATAAATGATAAGATTAGGTACTGCTGATTTTCAATTTCTTTCCATATTATACCAATAGAAGGCAGGATAACACTGCCACACACCTTTCAGAAACAATCAACAGACTATTACAACCACGTATCATCACCATAGCCCATAAACCGACTAAACCTCTCTAAACTGTCTTAAATAAGCCAAACGATCCAGTAATCCAAGAAGAAAATACAGATTAAGGCCTGTAACAGCCACTATTTTTAATTTTTTTAAAATTTTAATTCCATTATTCTTTTTATGCAAAATTCAAAGCACCAAATATACATAATGCTCCTTCCTTGTCCTATTGTCCTGTGAGGTGAGTTGGGATGGAAGAGAATGACTGGCCCAAAGTCACCCTGCCAGTTTTCATGCCTACAGCAGGAGTAGCACTTACCATCTCTGGATTTCTATCCTGATGCCTTAACCACTAGAGTCTAGAACACAGGACATACAGACGGATGACTAGCCAAGAGCATCCATCCAACTAGTAGCTTGGAAGGCTCAATGAAACGTCTTTAATTTCTCAATACATGGACAGATATAACTATAGTTTCAACTGGGAAACTGTGAATACCCTAGACCCAAAGTAAATCCCCAAACACTAGGGAATTGCCTTAATCAAGGAACTACCAACTCTGACAAACAATCAAAGAGTACAACAGCCTAATCAAGACTACGAAGGAGAGAACAACAACCCCACCAACACTGACAGGGCAAGTTATTGTACATAAACAGAGAACAAATCACACTTCTCCTAGCACTAAAGATGTTACCTCAATGGTTAATGAAACATCTGCAGGAAAACAAATAGGTTCAGAGAATACCAAAGGCCCCACTCCACATGTTACTTTTTAGGATAACCATGCTTCCAGAAATAAACCTACAGCAGCTCATGACTAGCCCTCATTTTGCAGAAACACGTGTTATAAAAGAATCTGAATATTCCTGGGACTTGGAAAGTGTTAAGGCCTCTGCTACTTGGTTTTACCTTTAGATGATTAATCATCATACTGATGCTTGTATTTATTTATTTATTTTGAGAGTGTTTTCATTGTTTGATTGTAATGTTAACAGTAAGCTGTCCAGAGTCACTTGGTTGAGTTGGGCAAGCATAGAAACTGAATAAATAATAATAGATAAAAATGCTCTTGATACATGAATGTCAACTAACTCCCTAACACTAATACTCTGAACAAAGGTAGGAAAGTATTTCAGTGACCAACCAAATGAATCTAGACCTAATCAAAAAGTCAATGAAATAACAAAGAAGTTACTTCCATATTGCTACCAAGAAAACAACTTGAACATGTTTGCATCCTGCAATACCAAGAATGAAGTGGGAATTTATTGACTTTTCCTTCAACTAAATGAATATTGAATATACCAGTGATGGCTAAACTTTTAGACACCGAGTGCCCGGATGAGTCACGACTAATGAGTCATGGTTTGTGACATCATCGCCCGGCACCGCTACTCTCTTTCTCAGCATGTGCATGGCCCCATGACGTCATTGTGATGCCACTACTCCTTTCTGCGCATGCTGGGGTGACTTGGCTCGCGTGCCAGCAGAGATGGCTTTGGGTGCCCACTGTGGCACACGTGCCATAGCTTTGCCATCACTGAAATATACCAATAACTTTGGGAAATGTTATGAATTAGAGTACAGTCAATTGATCAGGTCTATCAATTCTAACAAACAATTTAAAAAGAACTAGCAGTGGACACATAAGTACAATGCATCCAGTAGGAGATGAGCCAGTTGAGCCCAAGGGTGGGATCAAATGCATCATCAGTTTGGAGTCATTGTGCCCCCCTCCAAGAGACCTAAGTCCAGTCCCCCTTGAAGTCGGTTGACTCTTTTGTGGCACCAGTTTGCCCTGACCGTTAGCAATTAGATTTTGTGTATAAGCTGCATGGAATAAACTCACAGAGCTTTTGAACTCTACATTGGCTCCTGAGTTCCTTCACCTACAGTAAAGTCAACAATTCAAAGTACAAATATAAAGCCAAAGAACATGCCATGTTCTCTGAATAGGCAAAATATAGTCTACAAAGAACAGTGAAGGAAACTGCAAGTGAAAAAAAAATAAAACAGGCTCTCTTGCATATATATAAAACCAGGAATGGGATGGAGGAAGAAAGCAAAAGTAAAACGCAATACAAAGTGGAATTTTTTTCATATCGCTATGGGGCAGATCAGAATGGGATAGAAAATATGCTTCTGTAATAGCTACATACTATTTTTAAGCATGTAATGGTATAGATTCTGGAAAAAAATAAAGTTGAGTTCAATTGAGTCAGCCAAAAGAACAAAAATCCTATTTTCCAAATCTACTTACTGTTTCCATAAAAAAAAATTGGTGTGGGCTGGGGCAAAAGAGTGTTTTTGCTTCATTTTACCCCATGCCAAGAAGCAGAACTTAGCTAATAATCTGCTTAACATTGTGATGGCATCTTTCCGCTTGGGACAACCCCCATGTCCTGACTTGTTAAATGGGAGTATAAAGTGCCCTTATATCCAAAGGAACTCACCTACTTATTTATTGATTTACTTATTCATCACATTTATACAGTCACCCATCTCACAAAATGTGATTCAGGGCAGCATGCAACACAAAAAAGACTATAAAAAGAAACAAATGTCTAAAATATTCCATAATAAAACTATTAATATTAATTAAACTATTTGAACAAGAGTTAAACTATTTCAATCAGAACTCTCAAGGTAAGCAAGAATTCTCTCCACAATTTCTCTGTACCTCACTGAGTTTCCGATGCAGACTTTGAAACTCGCTCAGCTTCCGGACAACTATCCACTCCTTCGCTTCAACCCTGCCAATCTCCTGTAATATCACCACAACAGAATAATAGGGCACTTGTTCACCATTTTCTTCAATGACCTAGGAAAACAATAATAAAATGTTAACGCTACAGACCATTACTTGAAAAAAAAATGTAACTTGTTCATATAACATCATACTGAACATAATTGATTTTGTAGCAAGCTCATTTTCCATGTATGACAAAAATACAGAATATTCAAACTGTCTTTTGAAGTTAAGAAACAAATATACCGTATTACATCATTATAAGACGCCACAGCTTATAAGATGAACTCTTATTTTTCTAAGTTAGAAATAAAAAAAGATGCCATCGAATATAAGACAGACCATGAATACAGAGACACCAAAATATGAAAAAAGATGTGTCTTATAATCAATGTAATAGGGCAGTGATGGCTAACCTTTTAGGCAATGAGTGCCTGGACAAGTCACAGCTAATGAGTCGCAGCTCATGCCATTGCCTGGTGCCGCTACTCTTTCTGAGCATGCACATGGCCCTGCGACATCATCTGGGGCAATGCTGAGGTAACTACCAACAGAGAGGGCTCTGCGTGACCACGGAGGCATGTGTGCCATAGGTTTGCTATCACTGTAATAGGGTATCGGGCTTATTTTTATGAGGCACCTGGGTTTTTTTCTGAATACAGAAGGGAGTATACTGCTCGGTTTTGTCTTTGGGTCCCAGACTACGGGCTTTAGCAACTCCTATTGCTAGGCGACACACTTTTTTATAGTCTATAGAAAACCAGGTGTCTCATAAAATAAGCCTGATAAGATGCCTTGGTACAAGTCAACAAAAAGCGGAAGAACCTATGGCTCAGTGGCTAAGGGATTAGTTTAACATGTAATCCAGTCCAGGTTCGAATCTCATAAAGGGTATCTCTTGCTGATGAAAGCTAATAAACTAGAAAGGCCATCTGAGACTTCCTTTCTTTCTTTGCCAGCTTGTAAAATGTCTTGCTGTCCAAACAAATATATTTCCATTTGCTGTGAATAGAAAATATATATAGAGAAAAAGTGGGCATGATGATTGGGAGACTGTTCAGAGGAGATTCTTGCAGTGGGACCCACATATATACAGCCCTTGTCTTAGAAACATTCAGGCAGCCATCCTTGTGTGACATTTTCAGAAGCTGCCTCAACTGTCTCTGTACGCATACACAGCCAAATGCTGGGACAAATGACAAGCAGTGCCATTGCATGCTCTCTGTCTCTCATTTCATACAACTCAAGAAGAAAAGCAGGTGTCAGCCTTATGTGCCTGTTTTCAGTAACCTTCCCCAAAGTCTTATCAACAACACAAAAGAGCATTGCAGCTTCATCTACTGTTGACAACATCACAATAGGAGTGCTATACTTCTCCATGGCTCGCTATTTCAAAAACCCCACCTGTACCTTCTTAGAGACCTTAGAGACATACATTCATAGAGACCTCTGAGGTAAACATTCGACCAGCAAGACTCATTTTTCTAAACAAGAGCAGCAGGAAGAAGATGAGAGAAAGAACATGCCATACCTCTCCAGTATTAATGAAGGCTTTCCACATGCCCAGATTTTCACACCAGCAGTCGGTTCTTTCAATATGCAATCGAAGGTCGCTTTGTTCTCGCTCCATCAGGCTGATTTCATCTTTCAATTTAGAAACAATCTGCCAAGGGGGCAAAAAATATCTGGCAAGGTTGGTTGAGAGAATTCCCGTCAAGCTGAGACCGATCAGTAGCGTTTCTCCACACACCCATAGTTTATTTTAAAGTAATGTTTGTCAACCTCAGCAACTTTATGATGTGAGGACCTCAACTTGTGCGATGCCCCGGCCAGCATACTGAAGTTCGCAAATCTTAAATTGACTGAAATTGAGAAACACTGATTTGAGAAACAATTCACTCTACATCTTGGGACTAAAACTTGTTTAGGATCCCAGGTCGTTTTGGTCTGTCTTACTCCTGGTTTGATTTTATGTCCCAAGTCCATTTCCAAACCGCAAAGGAGCAAGGCAAAACAGCTAAAACGTGGAAAGAAACTAACAAGAAATTGTCATAGAAAGCTCTCAAATAAGGTACCCAACACAGAGGCAGATGTCAAGGCAACTGATGTTAATAATGGCTTTTCTGGCAGATATTCTCATCTTCAGAATCAGAGACAATCTGACCGGAGTAAAGGAAAGAACATAGATGTGCATTCCATAGGCTTGGATGTAATTTTCTCTCTCTGTTTTATCCAATAAGGCAGAGGTCCTCAACCTTTCTGGTTTGGTGACCCAGAAGGTGTGTGTGTATGTGGGAGGGGGGAGATGATGGTTCTGTGTGAGCAGCAGGCATGCACAGGTGCAGCTCCATTTGCACAAATGGAGCTGCGCGCATGCACAGGCCACTTGCACGAGCCACCTGGTAGTGGGTCAAGGCCCAGGGGTTGGGGATCTCTGCAGTAAGGGATCCAAAGAGCAAATAACAAAGCCTGGCTTGGTGACATGAACAAAAATCTGGGATTCTCGTGTTCCAAAACTATTTTCTAACTTATTCTTTGGGTAAAGGACTCCTGAAGCTTTAGACATTCAATATTCCCAGGGTCAGGCACTGGTATTTTGTAAGAGAAGTTGAGGGTTAGAAATCAAGATTTGGAGACCAATAAATTTAAGAGAGACATAACTATAGAAATAATTACCACACCTACCTGGGACAATACTGAGACTGAATGGATTGCCCACACATTTTTAAGAGCTTTACAAAAACAGCAATATATAGTCAGTAGTAAATGAGAAGACAGGACAGCAACACTTAAATTTACCTATGACTGAAAGACCTCTTAAGCAAAACTATCCATTACTCTAAAATCCATAGACTAACATGCTTAAAAAAATAGCCACCTACCTTTTTGTCAGATTTTGGTGAACTGCAGAGAGAATTTAGAGCTTGTCGCTTATATTCAAGTTTGTCATTTAATTGGCGTAGTTTATTTACAGCATAACTGGCCTGTTCATTAATTTCTGAGCTTCCCCCATCAATAACGTCTTCACAAACTTGTCTCTAAGAGAAACAGAATTCATTATCAAGTAATGCAGATCACTAAAGAGCTTCATGGTTGCCCAGCATATAATTATGCAAAGAATAGTAAGTGCAAGATAATAATGAAGAGTGTGAGATTAAAATGAGATTTAGATTTAAATCTCCTTGACTTGATGAAAATATGTGTCATTTCAGGTAAGTTTCCTTCAATATGTTTAGTTTCTGAGTAAAGAACAATGAAAATATTAATAAATAAAGGCACCCATAATATTTACAAAACTGTTCATCAACATTTTTGTTATATTCACAGATGAAAATCATATTTAGGATTTACAGCCTTGCAACTGTGTATGACAGGACAAGTCCTTTGCCGGTACTTTGCTTACGTTTCTCCTCAAATTCAGAAGTCCCTGTCAGAGAGACTCAAAGCAACCTCATCGTAAGTGAATTTTAGTTCTCATTTTGTTCTCAAAATCAATAGAAAGTGCATTTGTTTTCAGCAGAACCCTCAAATGTTCTATATATATAATATTCCTATATCTTCTAATACTTTAATACAAGTCACAAGTCTTATACTTAGAGCTACAATACTGGAATACTCAGCTGGACAATATTTGCTCATTCTATTGTCATTTTGTAAAATTGTTTCTAAAATCTGGAGCTCATACACCTTCTAATTGTGAAAAAATGCGGGTACCAAAGAACATTTGACTGGGAAATGTGCACAAACTTTCTACCTGTGCTAATGCAAGTGCAATAGGCTAGCTGGGAACATTGCTATCAGATTGGTCATTTAAGGACACTCATACAAAGGCCATTTTGACCACAGTTGCCACCTGCTGGTTGTGCACTAGTCTTGTACACAATCCCATTCAAGAACAGAAAGGAAAGTTCTCCAGAGGCTGGGCCCCCAAATTTGTGCAGTCATGCAGTCTTGGCAGGATTGAGCCAGGTCTGTTCCTCCTTATCCAGACACACACACACACACCCTTCAGAAACTGAAGCAAGTACTTGACTGACGTAGCATCACTTCACTGACATAGAACCATAGTTTGGTAAAATCAGTATACTGATTACATATGACCATGAACCAACAGATAATCTCACCCAGCAGTTTCATGAGGATGTTAAATGGAAGGTCTCTGTAGGGCCTACCAAGCACCAGTAAGTGAGTGGCCTCTGGCTCCATTTCCACCCCATCTCCTTTAGCTCTGACTGAAACTGGCCACAGAAAAAGAAGAGGACCAATGCAAAACAGTGACTCCATTTCCAAATCCCAGAGCTGGTCCAGAAGGATACTGCAATGGACAGTGTTAAAAGCCACTGAGAATTCAAGGAGCACGAGGAAAGACATACGTATCCCAATCCTGGCTATACCACAGGTCATCCACAAGAGTGCTCAATGTTAGCTCCATAATCTGATTTGGCTTGAAAGCCAAATGAAATGGGTCCAGATAATCAGTCTACTTTGGAGCTGAAACCCAACCATTCTTAACAAACTTTCCTATGAAGGATGATTACAGGATGATGGAAATTGTCCAGAATGGTTGGGTCGAGTGATGGTATCTTGAGGAGAAGGCATACTTTCAAGACTGCAAAAACAACCCCCTCTATACAGTTATCACTGTATGGACCCAACGGCAGGTCTCCTTTCAGAAGGCCTTGAGGGAGGACCTGGATTTAACAAACAGGAAGTTGATCTCACAGATTGGAGGACCCTGCTCACTTGATTAAGAATCATAGCCAAAAACACAATCCAGATAATTTTATAAAACTGCCCAAGGTACCCCTGCTGGAATTGTCAGTTGAAAGTCAACTCCAAGTGAATCTGAACCACTTTAACAGTCAAATAGTAAGAATAATTCTCACAATGGTCAAGAAAATGTTCCTGTGACTCATCCCACCTGGGGCCTCCAGAGAATAAGTTACCTGAGACAGCACTAACAAAGACCAATGAATCGTGTTGTATTTTAAAAAGGGGAAAGTCTAAGATGGGTGAGAATTCCCGGAAACACAATAAGAGGTACTAATAAGGGAAAGAGCTAACTGGACAAAGGGGGAAAAAGGAAAAAGGCATTTGTAGGCACAACTCACATCATCTTTGTCATCAGATGCCATCTGGACTGGACCCCTCTCTTCTTTCTTGATCAGTCTCTCATATAAATCACTGACAATGAACGATGGATAGTATCTGTCTTTCAGTGTTTCATAAATATCAGCCTGAATTTTATAAAATACCTCAATGCCCTTGTTACCCACAAGACTCTGTTGTATCTCTTTGTATAGTATTTTTTCCACAGGAATTTCTCTGCTTTCCACAAAAAAATCGTGATAGATTTGACTGACAAGTTGAGGTATTTCAGCCTGAGAAGAAAAACATCCATAATCATCAGCAACTGCTAAATATTTGTGCCAGTTGATTACCATAATACAATATTGTTTTGATTTGACAATTTAACATTATACTCCCATGTGACACCTCTCCTGCGCAAGCTGCACTGGCTGCCGGTGGTCTATCGGGTACGTTTCAAGGTTTTGGTAACCACCTTTAAAGCGCTCCATGGCATAGGGCCTAGTTACTTGCAGGACCGCATTCTACCAA
>JANHFO010003906.1:43318-55194 GCA_032468095.1 Pareas carinatus
GAGTTCAATTCCCAGTAAGGGGTATGTCCAGCTGATGAGAGCTAATAAGCTCGAAATAGATCTATCCTGGTCTCCCTAAAATTTATTTATGTGCCAGCACAAAAATATAACACACACACACACACACACACACACACACACACACACACAGAGGTCTAGGTATGTTTGGGTCTTTTCCCTTGTAGAATAGAGAGTCACTTGGTGATGTTTCAGCAAAGTCTCACTTGCCATCTTCAGACTGGTGCTTTTGGCTTCTTGCTAGTCATTTGACTTCCTGTTGACTAGCAAGAAGCCAAAAGCACCAGCCTGAAGATGCAAGTGAGACCTTGCCGAAACATCGGCAAGATATTCTCAATCTTACACGGGAGAAGATCCAAACACACATAGACCTACACACACAGACAGACACACACACACATATGTGAAATACCACTCATTCACTCATCACCAGATCTCGAAAACTATTAAAGCTACAAACCTGAAATTTGGTAGATCTCTTCATCTTGGCATCTAGGCCCTCACTAAGAAAGGATTTTTCAAAATATTAATTTTTACGTGAGTAATTCAATTTTTTAATTCCGGAGGTTGTATTGGACAAAATATCGTTTGTTTCCTTTCTCCTGATTGGAGGGCTTTCGTAGCCTCTTCTGATTAGAGGGTTTCCCTGTTTGTTTTTGAATGTTTCATTGAACAGTACTAATGGAGGGGCAGCAGGGCAGGTGACTGTGAAAAACTGCTTCTCCATGCCAGAAAACTGCTTCAAGGCCGGCAGAGGTCTCTGCTTCTCTGCGATTGGACCAGTATCTATGGTGAGCCGAGGAGCAACATTACAGGTAAGTGTGAAAAACGGCATGGGCAGGGGTAGGGGAGGCCAGCCAAGGTCTCAAAAGTCCTTTCCTCTTCCGAAAAACTGCTTCGAATTATGTTTAATAACTTATTACCATGGCTAATTATACCAAATCCCTAGCAGAGCACGGGCACCAATAGCTAGTCTGAAATAAATGTACCATTCTGTATAAATAATAGACACACAGAACACTTGAGTATAGACTATAAGTAATATTCTGAAAAAGATAAAAATGGCAGTGAGCTTACAGGTCTGCTGTTATATATTACGTCAATTTCCTTTTCATTTCTATATTATTCAAGTTAAATACACACATGCAAAACAATTATTTTACATGTAAAATAATCTAAAAAGCTAATTGTTGATATATTAACCCTGGTTACAAATTATAATGAGGGAGATACTAATTGTTCTTAAAACTTTACTTGCATTTTACATACCAATCAGCACACATGAATGTAGCAAAAACAAGAAAACAGAAACAAGGGTGAAATTTCAACTTAACAAAGGAAACTCCTGAGGTCTGCAGAAGTGTTTTTTGGTAACTCGCTTGCATTGGGGCTATCCCCCTTCCAACTGTCTAGATGGAAAGTAATTTTTTTAATAAATATAGACTAAAAAGTGAGGGAAATATTAAGAAGGAATACTGGTGTCATGCTGAAAAAAATGGTTGGTTGAAAATGATAGTCAAGTCATTGTTGCTATTTATCCCTACTAAATTATTCTTAAATTGTTTGTGTGTGTGTGTGTGAGAGAGAGAGAGGGAGAAAGAGAGAGAGAGAGAGAGAGAGAGAGACAGACAGACAGACAGACAGACATACAGAGAAACAGAGACAGAGAATGAGAGAGATTATATGTGTTTATATTGTTCACTTCAGCAATATTAAAATAGTCTTAGCATAGTCCAAAGCAGCGCACAAGAATTTCACCTACTAAGTTTATTTCTGAGGGAGGTCCTCTGAAAAAAAAGAAACAATAATAATTTGCCATTCATCATTTTGTAATGAACCAAAAGAATGATAAAGTTTGCATTTTGCAAAAAATGAATAGACCGATTTAAAATGCTGCTTGCCTTGTGAAGAAAGTTAAACAATACAAAGAGCTCGAAAGATTCTCATAAAAAGTCAATTTAGTAAAAGCACAACACTTCTTTGAATGGTTTCTTGGCTAGAATCAACATATTGCCACAAAAATCTGGTTTGCATCATCTAAACACTTGAAATAAGAACACATAATTTAGAAAAAAATGATGGTTGCCACTTAGCTGTGCAGGGCAGTGTAGTGTTAGAAATAGCTTTCCAATGATATTTTTGTTCACGGCCTAGGATTATTTCAGCAATAGAAGTAATTACTGTGGTTTCTGAGGGCAGCATTTAACTCTATTACTCTTCCAATACTATATACAAACACTGAGCCTGACTCCAGTAAGGCCTGATGGGGCCTCAAGCAGGGCTGCAGCCACATCCTTGCTTTCAAGTCCTTAGGAAACCTTGGCAAAGAAAAGATTAACTCACGCTATGGTGTCATTACCTTTGATCCAATTTCTTGTCCATTGGAGAGGGAAAAATTTATTTGTAGCATTTTAAATGAACACTTGCTTTCTGAACTAGAAGTAACAAAATGTGGCATTAATTATTTCTATAGGCTACAAATGGTGAGGAGTTTTGCTTATTTAAGATTGTGGTTATTTACTATGTATTCAGTTTAACAATGTGCTACAGCAGGGATCTCCAACCTTTTTTAGTTGGTGGTCCAGCGCGGGGTGTGTGGAGAGAGGCGGGCACAAGCATGCATGTACACTCCAATCATGCATGTGCGCAAGCGGGTTATGGAGCTGGGGTGATCTGCGGTGAAGGGGACGCGGCCCAGGGATGAGTAGGGCAAGCGGAGAGCGGCACTAGGGTGAACAGGGCAAGAGGAGTGTGGCGCCGTGATGATCTGGGGTGAATGGGGCATAGCCCTGTGGGGTGAGTGAGGCACGACCCTGGCGGGAATGGGACAAGTGGAGTGCAGCCCTGAGGCAATCTAGGGCAAATGGGGCGCAGCTCAGGGGCGAGCAGAGCGTGGCCTTGGGGTGAACAGGGTGAGCGGAGCATGGTCCTGGGCCAAGCGGGACCAGTGCTTTTGTGGCACTCACATGAGTGGGGTGTGCGTGTGCACGTGTGGACTAATGCATGTGTGACAGGCCACCACTTGCACAATTGACGAGAGGTCATGGCGTGGTAGTGGGCCTGTGGGATTTGGCCCACAGGGTGGGGACCCCATTCTACAGTACAGACCAGTGATGGCAAACCTTTTAGAGACTGAGTGCCCAAACTGCAACTCAAAAGTCACTTATGTATTGCAAAGTGCCAACATGGCACTTCTTCCTCTTCCAGATCTTCTCTCTCACCTTTGGCACAGACTCCTGTGCTGCTTTTGCACCGTCCACCTTATCCCAGAGGAAACAGGAAGCACTCTGATTGGACTACTGGGCAAAGTGGCGGGTAAAGTAGAGAGGGAAGGGGGAGGGGAGCCTGCATCCATCTGGCTTGCTTCTAAAGAATGTTTTATTTTTCCTTTGCTGGGGCGACGGTGCGTGTGCCAGCAAAGGGGGCTCTGAGTGCCATTGGTTCACCATCACTGGTGAACATAGACTGTGAAATCTCATGATCTCTACAAGTGGTTGCTAAAAACCTTCCTACCTAATGCTGTATGGATTCAAGAAAGGAATGAAAGATGGAAGAACAAAAAAAATTCAAATGTTTGATATGAAAAATAGAAAAAATATTTTAAAGTTTAGTCTGAGTATTTATAACTCAAGAATGGAGACTGGATCACAGCAAACCTAAAACCTTTATGCAGTCTCCAGAATTATTCATGCACAGGTAATCCTCGAGTTATGAATGTAATGGAGCCTGCCAATTTCATTCATAACCAGAGGATTTGTTGGAATGAATTGTGTAAAATTAATATGATCATTCCCGGTAATCGAATGAGCAGGTAATTAAATGTACGATGTTTCTCAAGGTGAGGAAGGCCATGTCAGACCTACTGCTGAAAGAGGCCACCCAAGGCCTCCCCTGACCAATTACAAGTAACCAGCCTTCCATTGAGGACCTGAATATTGCTGAGAAAATATCTACAGACTGCTCACATCCTGGACATAAACTGTTTCAACTCCTCCCTTCAGGATGCCACTATAGAGCACTGTGTGTCAAAACAATCAGATCTAAAAACATTTCCCTCCCACCATTTATCCATGTAGTAGAGCTGCACATTGCTATTATTCTTCTCATCTTTCCTATTACCTTTTCCTATTGGTATCTTATAATTTATCACTGTTGTTTGTGTCTTATTATTTATGATTGTATCTTATGATTTATTATTTATAACTTTCTTGCTTTTAATGTACATTGAGAGCTTATACACCAGAAGCAAATTCCTTGTGTGTCCAATCACACTTGGCCAATAAAGAAAATTCTGTCAATTTTTATGAGAAATGAAGCACAGCAAACATTAACAACAGAAGCAAAATTAAAAAGATGAGACACAAGCAGGATGTAAGATTCTAACAGAGATTTGAACTGAATTAATGTACATGCAAGTAATAGTTAAAGCATTGACTTTTATTTATTAAAACTTATTTTTTTGATTTCATAACAAGAAGATAACTTGTGGATTTCAGAAGGAAGCACAAATGTTGAAGGTCCACACTCTGTATCCATGTTTCAGAAACCTTAGAAGCAAGCAGAAAATATATTTGCTCTTATTTCCTTTCTAAATTATATTCCAGTCTACAAGAATGAAAAACGTCCCTTCAGAAGTTAACCACCATGCTCTCCATGAATATAACCACAAATACTAGTCTCATACTTAAGAGTGTTCAATAGCTCCCTCATTTATTGAACACTATGTTAGGACTTAGGATAAGAACTGGCGGAATTAGAAACTGAGGGAAGGCACTCATATTCTCTCTCCATATTTGGAAATAATTTCAAGTGACAGCTTAACATCTGCACTAAAGAACATATCAACTCTGCAACTGACTGATGAAAGCATCAGTAAGACCTTTAAAAGAAGAAAGTAGCTTATACAGTAAAAAATCAGAATGAGTTATTCTGGCACTGATAGTTTTTCCTCCAATGACTTATTGCCCTTCATTTTCCTGCTGTTTAAAGTATCAGTTTTCATTTATATCCACATCCAGACAAAATTATAAATATAGAAGAAAAGATGGCTATTTTCTCTCTCATTTGACTTTTCTCCATTAACATTTCCACAAACTGCCTTTTTGTTATAAGCATTTGAAATTCGTGTAAAGGAAATCAACCCTAATTGTTTTTTGGAAGGACAGATATTTAAGCTGAACTTCAAATATTTTGGCCACCAAATGGGAACAAGGGACTCGGTGGAAAAGACCATGATGTTGGGAAATTTTGAAGGCAAAAGGAGAAGGGGACAGCAGAGGATGAGAAGGTTAGATAATATCAGCTATGCAGTGGCATGCACTGGGGGAACTCCAACAGACAGTAGAAAATAGAGGGACCTGGCATGCCATCATGGTCCATGTGGTCACAAAGGCGCGGACACGAGTTAGAGACTGAACAATTCTTAATACTTAGGAAGTTATATCTAACTTCTATATATACTGTTGTTATATCCTCAAATACCCAAAACTTTAACCTTAAACTGTCTACCGTGGACTTAACTTCATTCCTAAGAGGTTTGTAAGGGGGTGTGCATAAGTCCACCAGAGTGTCTACCGTCCCTGTCCCATTGTTTCCATTTATTCGTACTCATTTATTATGCATATATTTATACCTGTTTATACCTATATGTTTATATAGTATGTTTATACTTATACTTGTTTTCTCATTCATGCTTGACTAAATAAAATAAATAAATAAATAAATGCTATATTTCCCAGGGATATTATGAAAAACAACTTGCTTTTATCTTTTAATTTGCTTTTTCTTTTATAAATGAGTTAAACAATAGTGTTTGTTCATCCACAAATATTACCTATTACTTTAAAAACACAAAAAACAAAGCTGGTACCTCTCTCTCTCTCTCTCCATATTCTCTCCCTCTTTTCAGTTATTCTGATTTACTCCATGAGAATTTAGGTCTCCACCAAGGTCTTTTTAATTCACATCTAATTCTTTCTATTAAGCTTATTCTGTCAGAGTACTGATTTGTTTGTGTCTGGTGAGTTAACCAGCTATATAGTACAATAGTACAATCATTAAATTACAATGCCTGCCATTGCCTTTTGTATCACACTTATAACAGGTGCTATTATATGAAAAATACATCTTGCAATGTTAATCATGTTGTTTTTTAATAAACAATAATCTACTGGTGAATAATGCAAAACAGTGTTTAGTGAATACATTGATATAAAACCCTAAACTGCAGAGTTTCCATACTGAACAACAGTGTTGAAGGCATCAAAATTGAATCGTACCGCCTTCCTAGTTCATAGAATACGTATGACTGAATAATAGCGTGGAAATAGTTAAGGAAAAAATATAAAGATATGACAAATGAAACATTTAAACTAGTCACAATTCACTTTCCCTGTATTTTTTTCTCCTAAAAGGCTGCTTAGCATAAGGAAAGAAAAGTGGATTATTGTAATGGGCATACCAATAGTTGACTATGACATACCTATTATTTTTTCCTCTTTCAAATACAATCAAATATTTATTTATGTATTTATGTATTCATTCATTCATTCATTCTCTATGACTGCCCATCTCAGGGTGGCTTACAATTTATAAAATGTATTACAATTAAAAATTAAAAAAAACATTTTAAATGAGTGATATTTGGTGCTCCGTGAGCTTGCCTGTTTTCCTGCAGACATTTTATTAACCAAACTAGGTAACCTCATCAGCTAATAAGAAGTGTTGTTTGCTTTCAGTTTATATTCTGGTGCCTTGCCCTGTCAGTGTTGATGGGAGTGGTCTTGGAGGTTCTTTGGCTGGGCTGTTTACTGTTGCTCTTTGGCAGTTTCTTGATTGGGGTAGTTTACTTGATTGTTGGTCTGATGTTAACCAGAGGAGTTAATCTATGCTAATCTGGGTGCTAACTGCTGGTGAGGAGGTGCTTGAGTCTTTTTATTTATTTATTTGTTTGTTTGTTTATTATCAGATTTCTATACCCCCCTTCTCCCCAAAGGGACCCAGGGCGGTGTACAGCCAATAAAACAGACAATATACAATTACAAAAATTGAAAAACAATTAAAAGAAATATTTAAGATGGCTGAAAAATTAAAAAAAACCAATACTAAAACCAATTTAAAACCAAATTTAAAATTAACATTTGAAATAAAAATTTAGCGGGGGGAAGGTGTGACTAGGCCAAACCAACCTGATTAAAAAGATGTGCTTTTACTGCATGGCGGAAAGCACCGAGGTCGGAGATAGTTCGAATCTCAGGGGGGAGGTCGTTCCAGAGGATGAGTGCTGCCACAGAGAAGGCTCTCCCCTGAACATTACAGTAGTGGCAGTGACGAGAGCTTGAGTGACTGTGCGCATAGCGTCCCAATCCAGAAAGGAGCGTAACTGATAAAACCTGATAAAAGGCCCCAGATTGCGGACCCTTTCCATGGGGGCCAGTATTTCGCCCCCAATAGTCAGCGATGGAATAAGCTGGCTTTATCGAGGCGCCAGCAGCCACAGCCACTCGGCCTTGGAGGGATTGAGTCTGAGCCTGTTGAGCCCCATCCAGGCACTGGGACATCACTTCCATGGCATCGTTGGGGTGGCCCGGGGTGGAGATGTACAACTGAGTATCATCAGCATACTGATGGTACTCTACCCCAAAGCCACGGATGATCACACTCGGTGGCTTCATATAAATGTTGAACAGGAGAGGCGAGAGAACCGACCCCTGTGGCACCCCACAAGTGAGGCACCACGGCGTCGATCTCTGCCCTCCTGCCAATACAGACTGCAACCAGTCGGAGAGGTAGGAGGAGAACCACTGAAGAATGGTGCCTCCCACTCCCAAACCCCAAGCCGGTGCAGCATGATACCATGGTCGATGGTATCAAAAGTCGCTGAGAGGTCTAATAGGACCAGGATAAAGGAACAACCCGTTCCTGTTCCCGTTTGGACTGGCTGATTGTTTCTTTTGCAGTCTACAGATGTTGTTAATGTCTGTGTGTCTATTGAAGACTAATTTGTCAGAATGCCAAATTCTCTGACATTTTTGGACTTGGCCTGATCTAGAATTGTCACATTTTCCCAATTAAAACTATGGCTACATTTGGCTATATGTTGTGAAATTAAAGAATTTTCATCATGTCTTCTGACTGCTTGTTGGTGTTCATGGATGTGATCTGCCTGTTTGTCCTATATAGTGGTTGTTGCAGTTCTTACATTGTATATTGTAGATGACTCCTGTTTTTTCTTCTGGAGTTGCTGGATCTTTTGATTTGTTTAGGATGTTTTGAAGGGCTTTAGTTTAAAATCATTTTAAAAAACATTTCAAAACAAAAAACCAGTAAAAACAGTAAACTTGTCATTAAAAACATCCAATTCAAGTTACACAGGAACAAGATATTTGTTAACAATATAGCCAGGGATTGAAACCCTTGGCACATTCAGCAACCCAGGATTGCAAACAGCCACAGTTTTTAAAGCCTTACAAGTTTGGGGTCATTCTCATTGCCAAAGGAAAAATGTTCCTTACAGCAGGGGTCACTGCAGAAAAAGCTCACCTGGTTCCTGCCAACCAACATTCCGTAGCTAATGGAATCTGCAGCATGCCCATTCTGTTTGACCTAGTTGGACTCTTGTAAAAGAGGCAATCCCTAAGATAACACAATCCGAAGTCATGTAAGGGCTTTATAGGTAACCTCAGCACCTTGAATTGTATCTGGAAAAACACCCGTAACCATTGCATTCATCAAAGCCTTTAAAATCAGAACAAGGAAATTCAGCTCCCCAAATTAAACTTACATATACATTTAAAGGAAAGTTGCCTTGTGGCAAGATTGGTAGCAAACAAATTTAATAAATAATTTTTTTAAAGGGAAATTAAATTTTTAGAGCTGGGTGCAAATTAAAATAGTTGAACTGAAGATCCAGTGAAAACAAAAATGCAGCTGAATTATAACTGCATCTATGACTTCAGTGGGAACTAAAAGTGACTAACTTAATTTGGATCTCATTCTTTACAAAACCAAAGAACTAAATGATAACACTGTACAACATTTTTCCCCCAAAAGTTTTGCTTTCTGAAAAATGTTTGGTGATTATGATAGACCCTTTCAAACTGAACACAAATATAATTTCAGAATGACTGTATCACGTAGGAATATTTGTAAACATGAAATTAACGTTTAATGGCTATAATATATTTAATCACATAATGTTTCTGACATATTGCATGAGGTCATCAGGGCCAAAAGTGTTTTGATGCTGATTTTTATTTACACTCAGTATCCAATGCATCTCATGACAGTGTCCAAAAATAGTCAGCCAGCACTGATGTATTCCAGTTGCCCAGATACCGTTTTCCGTTGTGTCAATGTCCTGGTGAAATCTTTCACCCACTGCATCCACTGTCTTTTTGAGAAAGACATCCAAATCTGAATGCAGAAAATGAATCTTCAGAGACATGTTGCACTACATGGTCTTGCATGCTGTAAAAAGTTTGTCAACCAGCTGAACGTCATTTGATGCTGTGTAGTTGCAAAGAAATTTCTCAACAACATCCTTGAATACTTTCAAGTATTTTTTTCCGGGCCCACCAACAGATCTTCAAACTGTCATTGATGATGTATCTCATCTGTGGACCAACAAAAATGCATCCCTTAAACTTGGCATCAGTTATTCTTGGAAACATCTGTCTCAAATAATTAAAACATTCATTCTTCTTGTTCATCACTTTCAAAAAAAATTATATCAGTTCAGGTTTTATGTGAAACCCAGAAATAACTTTTTATTTGGATTTGGATTTGGCTAGTCCACAGAAAAGAAGGACTAGGGGGTGGCATGATAACAACATTCCAATATTTGAGAGGCTGCCACAAAGAGGGGGACACCTTATTTTACAGAGCACCAGAAGACAAGACAAGAAACAATGGATGGAAACTAATCAAGGGCAGAAAGCAACCTGGAATTAAGAAGAAACTTCCTAACAGTGAGAACAATTAACCAGTGGAACAGCTTGCCTTCAGAAGTTGTGTGTGCTCCATCACTGGAGGCTTTTAAGAAGAGAGACTGGAGAGTCACTTGTCTGGAATGGTATAGAATCTCCTACCTGATCAGGGGGTTGGACAAGAAGTCCTTCAAAATCCTTTCCAGATCTATTCTGACTGAAAGTGAGTCTTCTGTTTTCCTAATCCAAATTCCAAAGGAAATAGAAGCATTTCCACATCTAAGAAGATGTGGTATCTGCTTGACTTTCTGCCTAATGGAATTATTTTCATCTGTGGAAACAGTGGCATCCAGATACCCAGGCATGCTGGCTGGGGAATTCTGGGAGCTGAGCTCTACACAATTCAAAGTTGCCAAGGTGGAGAGGCTTGTAGATTGGGAGGTAGATTGGGAAGCATAGCTAAATGCTTCATTAATAAATGGCTCAAGTCATACAAGTGCGATGGGTGGAATGCAAATTTGACAAGTAAGTAAATGAATAAATCCTGGAAGAAGAGAAATGGCAAACCACTTCCATACTCTCATCCACAAATCCACATGGAAGTCTCCAGAAGTCAATATATTTTCTTTTAAACCCAACCCAACCCAACCCAACCCAACCAAACCAAACCAAACCAAACCAAACCAAACCTCCAGTTAATCAGATATAAATCAATTCTGAAGCTAGGATGAGTTTCTCTAAAATGCCTAAATTTAAGGAAGACTATCTAATCCATAAAAATACAGGGGGGCTTTTGGAGGAATCATAATTTTTACAAAAACGTCTTTAACAAAATCATTCTGAAAAGTGTCCCTTTGATACAATATCCCAGGAGGACAATTTTGGGGTTGTTGTAGGGCTTGTGGAATGCTAAAACCATGGAGAATGTTACAATTGATTTAACATCAGTTCTCTGCACTGATCGATTTTTACTTCTGGATTATACTACAAGTAACTGTAGGTTTGAACGCCATGCCCTTCAATGGACATCAGATGCTTAGAGCAAAGACCACAACCGCTTAAAGAAGTCAAGCTTTTCCTTCAATGTGAAATGAGGCTGAGACATGTTCTTTGACATCTTGACCTATACAAGTGCAAATGATTCAGAGCCGTTTTTTGCATACAACATTAGATCTCCTGTACAGGGTAACAAGGAAATGTTTTAAGATTGCTGAAAATGCTAGACAGATTGTCTTTCTGGAAACCCTGAAGCGACGGCATCTGTCTGCAAGTGCATTTTTCAGACCTGTTTTCGACCCTTCCAAAGAGTCATGTAATTCTTCATAGCAATTGTGGGCTGTTTTGCTGAGTAACAGAGTGAATCCATTGTAACAGGCAGTTTATGCTTTCCTCCCTTTCAAACGAGGATTGGAGATGGTAGCCAGGATGCATTAAGTCATGAGAAGCAATGTAGAACGAAGGAGAACAAGTAATAAGTGGAAGGACTTGCCCCCAGAAGTTGTGGGTGCTCCAACACTGGAGGTTTTTAAGAAGAGATTGGACAGCCATTTGTCTGAAATTGTATGGGGTTTCCTGCTTGAGCGGGCGGTGGGGTTGGACTGGAAGACCTCCAGGGTCCCTTCCAACTCTGTTATTCTGTTTTGATTTATTAAACAAACCACAATGACTAAGTACATATAGCAAGTTAAGTCAAAACCAAAGAAGTCACACTATTTGTCAACCCCTTAAAGCATTGTTGTCTACTATGAGATGAGGTTGACATTGCAGAATGGAAAAATCTGCAACATTATTTTATTAATTATTTAGACTTATATACTGCTTAACAGTGCTTTACAGCCCTCTCTAAGCGGTTTATACAGTCAGCATATTGCCCCCCAACAATCTGGGTCCTCATTTGACCGACCTCGGAAGGATGGAAGGCTGAGTCAACCT